>JBCEWC010010121.1:0-17993 GCA_038996855.1 Solanum aculeatissimum | reverse complement strand
AAAGGGGTTAGTTTGGTACTATGATGGCTTGATCGAGAGCCCTTGGGTTCTCCTTTTCCATGTCACACCTAGACCCCCTAACCGGGTCGTGACATAAAACATGGTTTCCATCATGTTACAAAACACCTGAAAACAGGAAGCAATAATACCAACAGTGATACTAACTAATAGAATAACATACCAACTTACAACTACCCAGACTTACCAATTAAGACCTAAACTATCAATTCTAACACCTGAGGAATATCAATAATATAGCTCGAGAAAATTCCAACTAAATCATCATGATTTCACATAATCCAACTCAATCTAAAAGAAGAAAAGTCGTAACCTACCTGTAGGTCAACCACATGTGCTCTAAATCACTTTGTCGAGGCTATTCCTTTCTGTGCGGCCTCTTAACATTGCCATGCTATCAATAATAGACTCACAATATTATTACATACTTTTTTATGCTAAATTCACAAGAAGTGGGAATAGACCAATTTCAGGGCCTAAATTGAGAAGTGTGAGGCTTGCATCCAAAATCTTGGAATTAACCCCCAAAATAGGTCCCAAACAACATTCTCGACTCAATTAACACTACAGAAGTAAGTTTAGGTAAAAAATTGACACGAAACGAACAATTAACCGAAGACCAAAAATTAAGCTACAAGGTCAAGAAATGGAAGCAACTTTGGGTGAAAAAGTTACCAGAAATAAGCTACAAATTCCAAAATGAACTACCCCACAATGATCCTCACAATAAACCACCCACAATGAAGCCAAGAATCGCTGAATATGAATAATCACAACTCAAGAAAGCACCCTCCAAAAATGCCCCAAAAATCATTCTGAAAACACACTAGCTTAAATAAAGAAAATTTTACCTAGAACAAAGCCTTAAATCAACTTCTTGATATCGCCAATGCATTCCCCATGGAATTTCCTTAAAATTGGACCTTTGAATCACCAAATTTGAGTCCAAAATGAGGGAGAAATTGCTCTTTAAATTCATGCAATCGAGTTGATTTCGTCCAAGTCCAAGAATATAAAGGACTCTCGGTCATCACTATAGCGACCTAAGTGGTCACTATTGCGACCCATCCCCAAAGGGGCGGGCCTCACTATAGCGAGGCCTGATTGCTTTAGCGGAGTCGCTATAGTGAGCCAGAGGTCACTATAGTGATACCCCTGCCCCTGAGCAGGTGTCGCTATTGTGATGCCCGAATTGCTATAGCGACATTGCTATCAAGCCTAGGGCCACTATAGCAACGACAACAGGCATCAACTGATATAGTTGATTTTCTCAACTTTTGATTTTCGATATGGTACTCAGAATTCATCCAATACCCTGTGCTACCCTGCCAAAATCAATATTTCATATTTGATGGCATACTTGGAATTCCCATACAAGGTCATTTTGACTGATTATGGGTCCCACTCCAATAACTATTTTTAGCAAATTTCTACTGAGGGGCTCGAAAAAGCTTGGAAGCCTCAGGAATAAAAAAAATGGTCATTCTAGACCAAATTTGACAGTTTGGAACTAATTGCACTGTTAGAATTTTTATTCGGTCATGTTTTCCAAGAATGTTGATCAAAATCAACTGTTGGCCAATTTTGAAGGCTAACATGCAAAACTCGGTACAAACTCACACCAAAGGCCTTGATTTTTTAGTTGATCATTCTTCTAACCTAATTTGGCCACTACAGAGCTGATGAAACTGTCAAAATTCCGTTCTGAGGTCGTTTACCCATATTTTATGAAAAATCAAATTTTCAAGGCATAAGGTCTTCCAAAACATAGAAAACTACACAACTCCCAAATGAACAATCAGGTGACCGAGCTATCGATGCCAGCAGGTCATAAATGACCTAAGGTCACTATAGGAACGCTATAATGGTTGAAATGATGCAGCATAAGAAAAATGACTCAGGAGGATCATTACACAAATCTTAACTATTAAACCAATAATCGAACTAATAACTATTAATAATCAATAAATCAATAAGTCAATTTCTTAATGATTGTATAACGATTTAGTATATCAACAAATTGATAACAAATAAGTCAAATCGATAAACTTCAAAACTGAACTAATCGATATGCAACCCTAATGTTCATGGGTTGTCTAGGAAAAAGCACTTTTATGCTTTATTAGAAAACCTAAAACTTACAGGACAACTACAGAAAAGAACTGACATTGGTTCTCGGTTACTCTTCTTGGCTTGTAGAAATTAATGTTCCAATCTTCTCAAAGGTATATGTTTAGTCCTCTTTTAGCAATTGATTGATTGAGAAGCCTAATCAATACAGAAACATATACTTTTCTTTACAATAATAAATAGACTAGAGGCCACAACCCTCTTTAATAAAATAAACTCTTATAATATATAGATTCATGTGAATGAGTAAATTTTTCTCAGATCCTATATATGCATCAAAATTGAGTGAGTCATTCACTTGAGGAGTAGTTATCTATTTTGGTAATTATCACCACTAAGCTAGTTTCCATATGAGAAATCAATTTGAGGATTTGATGAAGCATATGTGAAATTTTTAATCAAAATTGATTATGACTAACATGGTTAATATTATTCTTCAATTGTAGGAATTAATGGTTGTGGTTCTTGACACAACTACTTCAACAATTGAATGGGCATGGTGGAGTTTCTAAACAAGGACACTATGCACAAACTTTAGTCTAAGCTTACACATAATATTGGGAAAAATGATATTAGTGCAGAATCAAACATCAATAAACTTTCATATTTGGATGCTTATGTCAAAGAAACATAGAGAATCCATTTGCCTACTCCTTTATTGATTCCTCATCATGCTCTTGACCATTGTAAGATTATTGATTACACTATCCCCAAGAACGGAAGATTGTTTGTGAATGTTTAGGCAATAGGGCGTGACTCCATCACATAGGAATATGAATTATCTTTAGACTCGACTGATCTCTTGACTCCAATTTAGATTTCAAGGATCAATATTTTGAGTTATACCATTTGGTGTAGGGAGGAGAATATACTCTGTCTTAGGCTTTGTTAGACAAAAAGTTCATACCATACTTTTCAATAGGTCCTATGCAATCGAATCAACAAAGATGGTATGTTGATTTTATACTTACACTCCTGACTAAATACGTTTATTACTCTGTTGGTGGAAAAGACCATTGAGAATATGGTAGATTCCAGAATAATTCAAAGCAAAGTGGGGTGATTAACCTACTTATCTCCCAAAAGAGGGGGGTTTGTAATTGCAATAAAATAAACCTAATCTAGTGTTAGTGTTGTGAAATTAGTAGAAGAGGTAACTAGGATATTGTGTTCCCCGTGATTTCCTAACTCAGTATTACTAGATAATCATAATCTTTTCTAGTGTGTAGCATGCAGAACGGTAAGTTAAGTTTACCAAACCCTTTGATCCAGGTGAGAGGTAAATTTCACTACAAGATTTGATCTATCTCTGTAGTGTGACATTACTAACCCTTACCTATTGTCCTAATACAACCTACCCTTGATCCAGTTTGGTTGATTAGATGAGAAAACATTAATCGAATCTTGTTAATTATTCTCTTTTCCTATTCATTACTACCTTGATCTAGTCGGTAACACTAGGTGAGTTCTAACATTGGCCACCGTTAAAAAGCTATTAAAACGAAGAAAAATAATCAATACATGCATGCACACCTTCCAAGAATTATGAATTATCCAATTTAACTTTATTAGTTTTTCATGGTTCTCATAACCTTAGTTGTGAATTTGGCTACTCATGATCAACGTAGATACAAGAATCATGATATTGAATAGCATAATTAAACACTTACATGAATGAATTTAAGAACAAAAAATCCAAACTCTTCAATAGAAATCCCAAGTACGAATCAAGAATACCAAATATTATTTTTCACGTGATTTTATGATGTTCTCTCTCTAAAAACTATTCAACTCTCTAAAATCTCCAACCTCTTTTCGAAAAATAACCTAAAAATCTATTTATAACGTCTAAAATACAAAGCCAAATCAAAATAGAAAAACTGGGTCGGCCGGCTCTACGGGCACTTCTACGGGTCGTATACTGTTCCACGACCCATAATCAGGGTTTTGTGGTTTTCTTCTGCAAAACTAGAATAGTCGTACGGAACCCATCTATGGGCCATACAAAGATGTACGACCCATGAAGGGTTTCATCTGATGACTTTTCAATACTTCTCTACTTTCTGATCCTCAGGGTATGACCTCAACTCTACGACTCATGGAATACTTTATGGTTCGTCTGCATGTTCATAGATTTTTATTCAAAAAATTTCTCCTTCACTGGAATTTGCTACGAAATCTCTTCTACAGCCCGTGAAATCTTCCACGACCCGTAAAGAGTTTTGTGGATCATCAAAATCTGTAATTTCAGCACACTTGGCCCCAAAATCGTGCCAACCCTGTAATCCTACAAAATAAACATAAAAACACATCAAATCTACTAACATCGCTATGAAAACACACAAAATTCCAAGTTTAAGCATCAAAAGTATTGTATTTTGATAGCACATCACTAAGTAGTGAAAATGTGCCATGACCAATATACCCTTAATCCCTAATGTCAAGTAACTAATTTATTCCAGCATTTCCCCTTAAGTTAGGTACCCTAAAAAACACTAAGTGTGTCTAACTTGGAAGTTAGATACTAAGGTTGAACTCTATTCTAATGAATCTCCCAACTTTATAAGAAATCCAGTGACATACTTCCTGGTATGAGTACAAGATGCCCAATTAGCATCACAATAAGCAGTTATATTTTGTATGTTGTTGCTGAATATTAGAATGCCTTGTTTAGGTTGGTTTTTGATGTATTTAACAATAATGTTGCTTCCATATGGGATTTCTGTGGTTCCTGAAGATATTGATTTAGGGTCTGTACACTTTAGGTTATATATGGTCTTGTGACTATTAGATAGAATAGTTTACCTATCAACTTTTGATATGCCCATGTATCAAATAATATTGGATCTTCAACATGATCTTTGTTTATTCTCTCATTGTACTCTCTAGTTGTAATCTTAGTATTTGCATCCCTCCAAGACCATGTTTTGAAATCAGTTTGAGTGAGTACTTTCTTTGATACATTAGTATGCCTTGATTAGACTTGGCAAACTCTATTCCAAGAAAATACTTAAACTCTCCTAAGTCCTTCATCTTAAATATTTATTGTAGTGACATTTTTCTTCTTAAATGAGTTTTAGACTATCTCCAATTACAAGCATGTCATCCGCATACATTAGTATCACCACAGTTCCTACTTATGTGACTATGATAAAAAGAGCATGATCATACTGACTTTGTTTGAATTTTAGTGTTAGAAAAGCCTCTTTCAACTTATCATTTCATTGCCTAGGTGCTTGTTTCAAACCATATAAAGATTTGGTGAGTCTATATACAGAAGGTCTAGCCATCTTATTAGATTCCCCTTGACTCATAAATCCCTCAAGCAACTACATATATATTTCATCATTGTAATGACCCTTTAGGTCATGCATATGTTCTGCATATTTTGCACCGGTTATAGCATTCCTGTAGCAATTCCAAGTCATTTCTAACTTGCTGACACTGATAGTTCGGTTCTTTGGTCATTTTTTTTGAAGATATGCGGCTTTCCATGTTAAAGGTTTGCATAAAGTTAAAAATGAGTTTAGCAGTAAAGTCTAAGTAAATGTCCTTGGAATTTTTTTTGACAATTTCATCAGCTCCGGAATGGTCAAATTAACCTAAAATCATGGTTGATTTGAGCACTGAGGGTTTCGGTGTTAGTTTATATCGAGTTTTGTATTTTAGCCTTCAGAATAGGTCAATAGTTAACTTTAATCAATATGTTAGAAAATGTGCCCAAATAAAAATTTTGACAACGTGGTTAGCTCTGGAACGTCGAGTTTATTCTAGAGAAATCTTTCATTTGGTTCTCGAGGCTTCCAAATGCATTTTGGCCCCCTCAATAGATTTTAGTATTTGGAAGTAGGACCCACATTTGATCGAAATGATCTCTAATGGAAATTTTAACTACACCATTGAGTCCAGAATATCATTTTCAATAATATTTCATATATAGTTTGTGTTTTTTTAATTATAGATAAGTTTGGAGCATCAAAATTAAGGTTGGAGGGTTTTTGAGGTTTGATGTGCAGCGTCGACTTGGCCAACTGACATGGCACCATGTGGTAGTAGGCGATGCCATAACGTATAACTAGGAAAAAAATTCAGATTTCATGATAAAATAGGACAAATTTTGCACAGCCATATCTTCATCGATTTGAAGCTGAATTTAATGATTCAAAAGACTAACTTGTGTATTGTTTTCAAGAGGAACGTCGTGAAAGTGTCAAAATTTGTGTTTGGTATACCTTTCGAGGTAAATTTTGTGGTTTGTCTTTTGTATATTATTGTTGGTTGCCAGAAACTTTTGATATTGATATCTTTCTTGTTAAGATTCGAAATTTTGTGAGCTTTTAGTCCAAATTAGAGAGCTTTCCTAGGCAAAAATTGTGGTTCTAGCAGATTCTTCAGATTTGCCGCATTTTGAGGCAAATTGGAGAAATAACTATTGTATATTGGAATTGACTTTTGTAAACTTCAAAATGTGATTTCTTATCCGTTTTGATTTATATTTTTGTAAATTTTGGATCTACTTTGTGTGTTTTCTTAAGGCGCGCATGTTTTGGTAATGTTGGAATCAATCAATTGAGCTGTATTTAGAGTGAAAGTATTGTGAAACCTATTGTACATATTGTTATATATGTAAAGAAATATTTTTCATCATTGAGCTATTTTATATTATTATATGCATCGGATTGAGACCACATTTGGGGTGCAAGCTCAAAAAAGTATGAGGATTATTATATGAGCTTTGTTTCGGAATTTGGTGTTGGCTCTCTTTTTGGTTTGAGATTGGTTTATGCCCATTCTTTATAATTTTAATATCAAAATAATTGTATTGACACTATGACTCTATTTTTGACAGTTGGATAACATTTTGAGATCGTCCAAAAGGAAAAAAGCACCAATAGAGTTATTAGAAATGTGTATGATCGACATATAGGTAGGCTATGGTCTTCCCCCTTTCCTAGACTGAGTTGAATATGTAGATTATTTTGATAAGGGAAAACGACATAGTTTAAAGTCCGTACATGTGAGCATGATTACACTAGGTGATATTTGTGATTATTTGGTTATTTGTTGGTATGTTGAGGGCACATGCGACTAGCCGTGTTGTATCTGTGGTTGTCTGGGTTGATAGTGGGAGTGTCTGACTTTTTGAGGATTCCTTGGGGGCTAATATATTGATTCTTCATTGTATACTGATTGGTTGTTGTACTTCTGACTATTTAAGGTTGACCGAACTGTTGTCTAACATACTGAGCATGCATGCACCTGTTGTATTCACTTCTACTATATTTATGCTTGTTTATTCTTATTGTTGGGCCTTAGTCTAGGCTTAGGCTAGTGATGCCCTAGACCCATGGTTATTAGGATTGTTAGACAACTATCTTGTATCTGAGGTGACTTGAGAGGCATAGATTCTTGCAGACTGGACAAGCAGGCTTGTGTCTGTAGAGTTGAGCCTTACATAGCCTATGATGAGATGGGAACCTAATTATTCATATGATTGGTTGGCTACCTTAGGACATTCTCATGATACATTAGATTTTTCTCATACATAAGGGGGACTACTGATGTCACCTTAAAAATCAAAGTAAAGTCTTATGTAGTTAAATGCCCGAGCCTTTCCCGTAAAATTATCACCTATGCTCCAGTTACAAAGCTGATAGATGGGGTTCAATTACATACCATATACCCCCGATCTGAGGCCATATAATTTGAGGTGATTGGATTATACTCTCGGTCTGAGGCCATATTATTTGAGATAATATTGAGTTGTACCCCCGACCTAAGGCCCTATTGTCTAAGGTGATGTTCGATGGTATCCAGGTCTAAGAATATATCAATCATATCAACTATGTATGACCTTATCCATATTATCCATGACCATGTTGGGTTTTATCTTAGGTCTAAGGCCAGGTTAGGTTCTATGTCATGATTGAGAATACACAAGTATCGTTGGGCATTAGGATCACTTGAGACTCGACCTTGTTACACCAAACCTTACACCTGCTCACCCTATAGTTGTGTGGGGGTATACCTTTTGGGCTTATGAAGGCTCAATTAGTGTACAAGCATATATAGTAGGTCCTTATACCCATGTATATCACTATAGAACCATCTAGTACTTGCTTACTTTCATGTTTTTCAGCATATGTACTGGATTTTATGATTAGACACTCAGGTAGCTATATTGGATATATCCATGCTTTATTTACTATTCTTACTCAGTCGGCCTATGATACCTACTAGGTACCATATCCTTGGTACTCACCCCTACTTTCTGCATCTATTTCGTGGTGTAGGTCCTAGCATGATCTAGTAGCATTGACTCTTCCAATGATAGCTATATATTTCAAGACTAGTGGTGAGCATTAGATGCCCTTGGATCCTTCCAGTCCCCTTCTGCATCAATAGTTGTCTTTTATGACTTGAGACTTTCCTTATCTATTACTTTTGGCAAACTATATTAATATCAATTGCTTTCTAGATGGTTCTGCAACACGTTTGGAACAAAATAAAAATATCTTCATTTTGAAATTCCATTGGACCTTGAAAATCTTCAGACCATTCAGGAAGGATGCCCAGTAGCTTCTCTTTCAGCTTCTTAACTGGATTCTAGGCGAGAGAGCAGATCCATCAATAAACCTGGGGAAGAGGCTATTCAATCCGCCATAGTTTCTGTATATATATATAGAGAGAGATATTATGGTTAGTGTATTGTATCATGTCTATAATAGTTCTGTACAGGTGACTTCCAGGTCTTGGGATAGTGTTTGCAGTGTTGTGTGTATATATGTAGGTCTAGTATTAGTTCGATCTTGTGTTAGGTATTTGTTCAGCTATTTTTATTGTACCCATTACTAGTGGCTCCAGAATAGATTTAGGCTTGCCTATCGAGAGTAAGGTATGTGCTATCATGACCTACAAAGTTGGGTAGTGAAAAGTTAATATCAAAGCACTAGGTTCATTTGTCTCACCTATACAGAGTTATCATAGGTTGATTTCTCTTTTTGCATTAGTGGATCATGGTGATATTAGAATTATGTTTGTTATTGTGACAAGATACTATTGGTAGCCAGGCTTAAGTCACTTACTCTAGTTGACTTTCTAGTTTCCTTTCTTATTGTGCTTAGCTTTGATGTTTACTCCTTGACACTATTATTTTTAGCTGGAGCATGGTTGCTGTTGAGAGTAGGTATGATGATAGGAGTGATTCTATAGGTCTGCTTAGTAGAAGTTGTAGTTGATTTTTCCTATTAGTAGAGGTCGGTATTCCAGATGGTTAGGTTTCAATATGTATTTGGGTTCTTAGATAATTTGAATAGTTTTGGCTCGATTAATGGGGAATAGATGCTAAGGGAGGAATTGAGGAAAGTCTTGGTAGTTTGAAGCAAATTGAGCTCTATTGCAAGGTTGGAGTACTATTTTAGCATTGCTTGAAGGCACTGGTGGATCTAGCAGAGCATGCAGGCCCGACATCTTTATCTTGTTATGCCTGAGACTGCAGTTGTTCTTGACTTTAGCGAATGAAAGTTTTTGTAATAGTAGATGTTATAATGACACTCCTGGTCAATTATGTGTTCTGTGTATCTTACGCTAGTTAGAGCATTCCTATAGTGACCTCGAGTCATTTGTGACTTGCTGTCACTGATAGTTTGGTCTTCTGGTCGTTCATTTGGAAGATATGTAGCTTCCCATGTTTAAAGACCTGTGTAAAGTTAAAAAATGAATTTAGCAGTAAAGTTTGAGTAAACAACCTTCGAATGGAATTTTGACAGTTCCATCAGTTCAGAATGGCCAAAATAAACTAGAAGAACGATCAATTTGAGCACTGAGGGTTTTGGTGTTAGTTTTACCGAGTTTTGTATTTTACCATTTAAAATAGGCCAATAGTTGACTTTAGTCATCATTTTTGAAAAACATGCCTGAATGAAAATTCTGACAGCGCAGTTAGCTCCATAACGTTGAATTTGATCTGGAATGACCTTTTATTTGATTCTCTAGGCTTCCGGATGCATTTTGACCCCTTGATAGATTTTGATATTAGGAAGTGGAACCCACATTTGATTGAAACAACCTCATATGAGAATTTTGACTACACCGTTAGTCTAGAATGTCATTTCCAATCAGCTTTTACATATGATTTGAATTTTTTTTGTTTGTGGATGAGTTTAGAGCATCAAAATTATGGTTAAAGGATTGTTGAGGTCTAATGCCCAGTGCCGACGTGGCCGGCTGACATGGCGCCATATGGCAGTAGGCGGTGCCATAGCGTATAACTAGGATAAATTTCCAAATTTTATGATAAAAAGGGACAAACAACCATATCTTTGTAAATTTGAAGCCAAATTCAATGTATTCAAAAGGCTAACTTGTTTATTGTTTTGAGAGAAACATCGTGTAAGTGTTAGAAATTGTGTTTGGCATGTCATTCGAGGTAAATTTTGTGATTTTTCTATTGTATATTGTTATTGATTATCAAAAACTTTAGATATTGATATCTTTCTCATTTGGAATCAAAATTCAATAAAATATTTGTCCAAATTGAAGAGCATTCCAAGGCAAAAATCATGGTGTTATCGGATTCTCCATATTTTGCTACATTTTGAGATAAATTGATGAAATAACTGTTCTATATTGGAATTGACATTTGGAAACTTCAAAATATGATTTCTTATCCATTTTGATTCAGATTTTGATGTATTTTGGGTCTATTTTGTGTATTTTCTTGAGGTGCACATTGTGGTAATGTCAAATTGATTAATTGAGTTGCATTTGTAGAGAAAGTGTTATGAAACCTATTGTACATATTGTTATATACGTAAATAATATTTTTTATTATTAGACTATTTTATATTACTTTATGAATCAGATTGAGCTCGAGGGTGAGGTACAAGCTCAGGAAAGTATGAGAATTATTATATGGGCTATGTTTTAGAATTTCGATGTGGGCCCAGTTTTTTACCTGAGATTGATTTTAGTCCATTCCCTATAATCTTGATATCAAAATGATTGTATTGACATTGTGACTCTATTTTAACAACTGGACAATGTTCTAAGCTCTCCAGAAGGAAAAAGCGCCAGCAGAGTTATTAGAGACGCTTGCAATTGACATATAGATAGGTTATGGTCTTCCCCCTCTCTTATATTGAGTCAAATGTGTAAATTCTGTGTGGATTATCTGAATAAGGGACAACGACGGGTTAAAGTCCATACATGTGAGCATGAATTACACTAGTTGATATTGTGATTGTCTGGATATTTGTTGGCATGTTGAGGGGACGTGTGACTAGCCGATTGATTTCCTATTGTATTTGTGCTTATCTTGGATGATAGTGGGAGTGTTTGACCTTTTGAGAAGTCTTTTGGGGCTGATATACTGATTCTCCATGGTATACTGATTAGTTGTTGTACTTCTGACTATTTGAGGTTTACCGAACTATTGACTGACATACTGAGCATGCATGCGCCTGTTGTGTTCATTGTCTATTGCATTTATGTTGTTTGTTCTTATTATTGGGCCTTATTCTAGTCTTAGTCTAGTGATGCCCTAGAACTACACTGGTCAGGATCGGTAGATAGTTAAGATTAGTATATAGCTATGCTTGTGTCTGAGGTGACTTGAGAAGTGTAGATCATTGTAGACTAGACTAACAGACTTATGTATGTAGAGTTGAGCCTTAGATAGGCTTTGATGAGATATGAATCTGATTATTAATACGACTGGTTATCCACCTTAGGGCATTCTTAAAATACATTAGATTCTACTTGGACATGAGGAGGACCAACGATGTCACCTTGAAACTCAGAGTAAAGTCTCATGTAGTAAAGGCTTGAGCCTTTCCCATGAAATTGCCACCTATCCTCTATTTATAGAGCTAATAGATAGGGTTCAATTACATATCATATACCTCCATGAGGCCATATCGTCTAAGGTGATATTGGATTATACCCCCTGTCTAAGGTTATATCATCTAAGGCAATATTGAGTTGTACCTCTGATATGAGGCCCTATTATCTGAGGTAATGTTCAATGGTATCCGATGTTTGAGGCCCTATTGTTTGTGTCAATATTTTATGGTATTCGAGGTTTGAGACCCTATCGTTTGAGGAAGTGTATGATGGTATTTGTGGTATGAGGTCATTATCAACTATATAAACCACGACTGGCCCTATCTACATCATTTGCATCCATATTGGGTTTTATCTTGGGTCTAAGGCCAAGTTAGGTTCTATGTCAGTATTGAGACCTCACAAGTATCGTTGGGTTGTGGGATCATCTGATACATAACCTTGTTACGCTAAACCCTACACCTGCTCAACCTATCATTGTACAGGGGTGTATCTTCTAGGCTTATGGGGGCCTAGTTGGCATACTGTAATGACCCTCCAGGTCATTTCTGGTTTTCGGTAGTATATGTTAATTTGAGCATGTGTATAGCGACATCGGGCCATTTGTGACTTGTTAGGACTGTTGGTACAGTTATTGGTTGAGTTGGTTGTGATTTATGTAGATTTTTTAGTTAACAGGAAGTTATAACTGTAAAAATGAGTTTTCTGGTAAAATCCTAGTAAACAACCTTGGAATGGGATTCTGATAGTTCTATCAATTTTGGAATGGCCACATTAGGCTAGGAGCATGATTGGATGGTTCCGGTACAAGTTTAAGTCAGGAATTGCAAAATCAGTCCAACTGGGGGTTATTAAGTTATTTTCTGTAAAAATCTAGGTAAACGTACTAAAACTGGGAATTTGATGGCGTGATCAGCTTCGAAACATCAAATATAGCCTAAAATGACTTTTCATTAGATGGTGGGGACTTTCGAGTGCGTTTTGACCCCATTAGTTCTTTTAGCTAAAAATAGATAAAAAGAAGTGGGACCCTCTTTTTTCGTAGGATGCTCCATTGGGAATTCCAATCACACCATTGGATCCAGAACATCGAAATCCATATTGTTACACTATTTATTTTCAAAAAATGGGCATTGGACGGTCCGGAAATGCCTTGGGAGAGATTTAATAGGAGCTAGTGCAAACAGCAGGCAACTAACCCTCTGCGTTAGCGGAGGGCTAGTAGAAGAGGCCATCGCAAAGCCCCATGTTCGTAGGGCCTTAGGAGCGTTTGCGAAGGCCTTTTGTGAGGCGGTGCCAACCTATATATAAGGCTGATCGCGAACAGATTTAAAGGGAAAGTTCCCAAAAGAATAACTTGAGTTTCGTAACTCCAATTTTAGTGATTCAAATGGCTACGGTGTACGGATTTTCGCGAGGAATGCTGTAGGACTTTTGAATTTCAGTTTTAGCATAGATTTTGAGGTAAAATTATTATTTAGCTGGTTATATTCCCATAAATGAGTGAAAACTTTATGTAGTGATATCTCGATCAATTCTTATCGGAATTAAGTGAAATGTATGGCTATGTTGTTCTATTTTCTGAAACGAATGTTGTGGTATGTTTGGTTTCTGATATTTAATAGTATTTCTGTGGAATTTGACCAAGAAATTCTGTGTACAAGAGTTTTCCAATAAGAAATGTAACCTTGTTTTTGTGGTATTTCTCTTTGTTCTGGGATCTATTTTTGACTAAATTTATGGCTATAGACTCAAGGTGACGTGGGGATCATTTTATGGGGATTGGTTTGGGATTTTGGGCATGGACCCCATGTTTTCCCATTTTAGACATAATTGATATGATTTTTCCCGATTCTTGTAATTTTATAGTCCAATCAACCGTAATGATCTTGTGACTTATATTTTGACAGTTAGCAATGTCTGGACCTAATCAGTAAGGAAAAAGCTCAAGTGGACTGATTCAGGGCGCGAGGAACCACTTTCAGGTAGGCTAGACTTCTTTAACCCTCAGACTGAGCTAAAATGTGTGGGTGTTTGAGCAGAAATGTGTAGATTTGTTGTATATTTGCTAGGTATATGTTATATATAGCAGGTTGTATGTGTTATATATGATGATGTGGGACTATAATCACTATGTAGATGACTGTATTAGTTGCAGCAGTTGACATCCCGAAGGCGCAATGTCGTGGCAACTCGTAAAAAACAATTAAATTTAAGGAATTTAAAAGAAAAAATTAATTTTGTTTTAATTTGGAGTCGCCGTCTAATTTTAAAGATAATCAGGAAACCAAGTATTTACAAAAATAGTCTGCGAACCCATTAATTTCGAGTAAGGGTTCAAGTAGTTCTGAAGGAAAGGTATTAGCATCCTTACGAATCCACAACTGTGGGACCCGACTGAACTCATTTTTTCAAATTGAGGAGGAGATATACAAGATAACATAAATATAATAATCAAATATACACAATGAATGAAATAAATAATAATAGGAGAAACAATATACACTAACAAATAAATAAAGAATGAATTAATTTAAATTAAATTTTTTTGTCTTTTTTAAATGGGGAGGCCTCAAAAACTGAGGGAGAAGTTTTGTCATCGACCAATTTTAACGAATAATGTATATACAAAACTTAAACTAAAATTTCTAAACTAATTTTTTTGTGTTTTTTAAATGAGGAGGCCTCAAATATCGACGGAGAAGTTTCGTCATCGACCAATTTTAACAAATAATGTATATACGAAACTTAAACTAAAATTTCGAAACTAAATTTTTCTTCTTTTTGAATGGGGAGACCTCGAAATCTAACGGATAGATTTTTCTCTTACCAGTTTTAACAAATAATAGATACAAATAAATAAATAAAAATCACGAAAACTAACAAAAGACAAGATCGAGTAATAAAAAAAATTTAAACTTAGTAATTGATTGCACCAAGATAACTTACTAAAAAGATTAAGAACCAAGATAAAAACAAATTAAAGAAAAGCAGAAACAAGTAACTAACTAAGACGAAAGAGCAATTCATATGTAAACAAGAGGATACTATAGCAACATTAAGAACAAGAATAAGCAAGATTAAAATAATAGACATAAAACCTTATTGACAAATAAAAGGAATGATGAAATGATATCCAAAATAAGAACAAAAAAAGGTGAGATATAAGTCATCAGAATGTTACCATTGTGACGGAATTCGGTCAGATCTGGAAATTCCTAGCCATCTCCGATGATGCCACTTTTAACAGCGTTGGAGGCTATTGGTTGTCCTGAATCAAGGAAGATGGTCGAAGTGTAACAGCTTCGTGGTTGTGCTATCTTAGAGAACGCTAGTTCACTGGAGATGCTGACGGAGAAAGGAAGAGAGTGGGATTTTGCAGGGGGGTTTGGTAATGGAAATGGGGTATTGTTGCCGGATTTTGATTGCGTTTTTGGATGGTTTAGGTGGAGAAAATAGTGGGGTTTTGGAGGTGGAGCTATAGTTTTATGGGGCCGATTCATGGGGTGTTTTGGGGGTTGTGGGAGTGACGATTTTGGGATTGATTTTGGTGCGATTTAGGGTGGTTTTCCAGCGGGATTTGGGGGTTTATGTGATGATTTTGTGGGTTGTTTTTGAAGTTCTTTGGTTGGTTTTCTATGGAGTTTTGGGGCTGCATTTTTGGTGCAGCGATGGGGTCGTTTGAGGTTGTTGGGGGGTGCAGCAACGGGGCCGTTTGGAGCTAAAATGGGGCTTCCATGGGTGGCTTTTTGGGTGGAGATCGGAGGCTTTTTGGTGGTGTTAAGGATGTGTTTTAGGTGAGTTTTTGAGGGTTTTTGGTGTTGGTTTCGTGGATCTTTTGGAGCTACTATTTCAGGTGAAGTTTGGATGGTCTCCGGCAGTGATGGGTGAAGCTTGGAGCTGCCATGGGTGGCTGGAAATGGAGGTGAAAGAGGAGGAAGAGTGGGGGTTGATGGTGGTGGCTATTTTGGGAAAGGGAAAAGAATATTATGGTTTTCAAAATTAGAAAATAAATTATCGTATAAAATTATTGTAATGAGTTATATAGACGCTTCGAAAAAAATCTAATGGGCTAAAAAAGTGAAGGCCCAAATGTGGGCCAATTATCTGCGTACCATTTTATCCAAACAAGAAAAATGAATTATTACACTATGTTAAAATTTAAAATTGAATATATGAACAAATATAATTAATGATATACAAAAAATGTAACGTAACACAAAATAACAATTTAATAAACTAAATTAATATTTTACACTATAATAAGAATTTAAAAATTAAAAATTCAAAATTAAACTAATTAAAATCCTAATATTTTAAAAATAATAGTAATTATCAAAAAATTAATTTAAAATCACCAAAAAGGTTATTTAAACTATTTAAAATATCAACATAAAAAGTGTGAATTTTTAGAAGTGTTGGACCAAAATTGGTTGTCAACAGTTGTCCCTTTCTTTGGATATGATTGATGAAAGAGATCGTGGACCAAGAAAATTGACAAACCAATTTTGGCCAAACACATGACCTTCTGTCACGACCCGAATGGGGGCCTAGATGTGACATGGCGAAAGAGAACCTGAAAGTCCTCGATCAAGCCATCATAGCATCATCACACACATCATCGGTTCAGAAGCGCGGAAGTAAAAACATAACACATAAACTTTAAGGGAGTCGGGGATTTGGACTCAAGCTATGGGGATGTTGCTGGGAATAGGATAAACATGGATTCACATAGCACATAACAGTTATCTCTAAGGGGCGGGTAAGTAGGACTCAAGCTATGGGGGCACACCGAGGTTATGTGACTTTCCACATAAGCACATAGTCAACACACAATCCCAATATCAAGTAATAAGCATAATCATTACCATTTCCATAATCAAGGCTCATACGCATAACATTCCATAATCATTAATATCCAACAACATTACAAAGCTAACGTACAAGAGTTTAATTTGTCCAACAAGCCTCTACATAAGATAAGTGGGGCCTCGACAAAGTTTGAGGCTCACCCTCAATACATAACCAAAGGAAATAAAACAATACTAGCTAGATAGAAAGTGACTATTTCCCTTGAACAAAAGGGCTCACCACAAGCAATGAGCTTCAAGATGATCACACGTCGTCTGGTGGAATGTAGAAGTCGTCTCCGGGTCCTACATGGTTAGAACATGCAGACAAGAGTATGGATTAGCACAATAAAGAACTAAGTATGCGGGCATGCAAATGCATATGCACATGAACCTATGACAACCTACGTGGTAAGGGCACATATATAGAAGTGAATACAAGAACGAATAATATATCAATATGCCATGAAAGTCATGATGCATGAAATGCCATAATATTTAATATAGAGGGGATGGAACCATAACCGACATCCAAATCCATGTGAGTTGCAATATGAACTTGCCCAATGAAAGCCCTCCCATTAGATCGGAGGTGATTACTTGCCAAAGGTAATCCACACAACACCTTACGGGCCTACCATTTTGGTGTGATGGCCATCTTCCTTACATGTATCCCATTTTGGAAGGATTTACATAACATAGCATATCATATCATTTCAAAGCATACCTTACGGGTCTCCCATTTCGGTAGCAACCTATGGAGGCACATAGTTTCGGAATCGGAGTGTGACCCTTGGGGATAGCCCACTTACTACTCCAATCCTTCTCGGTACTAAGTCATTATCCCACAAGAATACGTATATATATAGATACTTTTAAAATGAAACTTGACACTTGAACTTCAAATAATGTATACTTGAGCTTAGGAGCCAAACGTACTTTAAATACTCTTATGCATACTTAACAAGAGTCAAACATCTTTCATAATCATGCATCTTGGGCTAAAAAGCCAAACAATCTTTCATGTCAAACTTCATGCATAAGAGTAGCTCCGTTCATATCATATTGGTGCAAGCACCCATGTTGCTCAAAGACCCATATCATAGACTTAGTGTGATCACAACTTAGTCAAACCCATACTTGTTCAAAATC
>JBCEWC010010120.1:0-17994 GCA_038996855.1 Solanum aculeatissimum | reverse complement strand
AACTTTTTTTCAGCTACAACACTTTTATCCAAACACATAACTGCTTATTTTTCAAATAAATTTCAGCACTTTTAAAAGTACTTTGAAAGCACTTTTTAAAAGTTATTTTTTTCAGCTAAGCCAAACGGACTCTAATTCATCATCACATTTTATATATTTACTTGCCATCTACAACACTAACACCAAATAATACTTTTGATGTTTTCGAGTTTCAATCCAACATCAAATTCTACGTCATTTTAATGAGTGAATAGTGTTACATCAAATTTGATGTAACACTATTTATCACACTAATTCACTTTATTGAATATTTTAATATTATTTTATTATATATAAAACTTTTACTTAAATATTATATAAATTGTATGTTTTAATTAAATCTCTTGTATATTTTATTATTTTTATGTAATATTCTTATTATATTATTTTTAGATATAAAAGTTAACTTTTTTTTATAAATTAATTTTTCTATAGATAATTTTTTTTTTTAATAAAAACAAATTTATGTTAATTCTACTATAAATTATAATTGGATATAACTACAATTAGCCTTCACAAAAATTAAAAATGCAAACTTATAAATAATTAAACAAATAATACAATGCACTTTAAAATAATTAAAAATAATAAATATTCAATAAAGTAGCAATACATCAAAATTGAAATATAATAAAGTACATAGTAATTTTAAAAAGTAAGACAAAACATAATAATTTTAAAAAATTACAATAATTTCTAGCTCGGCATTAAAAAAATTAAGGATAAAGAAGTTCACTTTGAACTATATAATGCATTAATAGAGCATTTATAGGAGTAACATAGTAATTTTGAAAGTTGAATATTGTGTAAAATTGAAAATAAACTTTTCAACTATATAATGTTTATTTAATTGTATTTTATTAATGATTTCACTTTTATTTGTATTATCCATTATTTTGTATAATGTATAGTATTTACTAGCAATTTATATTATTTAAGAGATTATAGTATAAAATAATTTTATATTAAACGACTATAAAAGAAAAGAAAATGAATTATATATGGTGAATGTTTTGGAAAGAATTTATTTTATGAAATAAAAAATAATAATATAATAATAAAGAAAGAGAAAAATATTTATTTTTTGTATAAAATTTGGTGTAGTCAATTGAAATTATTTTTATAATAAAATAGTGTTGACAACATTTTAGTGTATAATTTGGTGTTATGGGTTGAAAATGCCCTTATTGGTTATATGTCATTTGCTTGAACTATATGTTGAGAAACTTTGTAGTGGCGGTGATGCTATTTTTCATGAAAATAAATGACTGAAGTATCAAAAACATATCTAAACTATCTTTTTTTTTAGTTTCATACCTGAACTATTAAAAGTGTGAAGTTCACACATAAACTATCATTCATTAGTTTGAGAAAAACACCCCTCTCTTTTATTAAACTTTCGGGATGGTGTTTGTACTATACTCTCTTTTATTTAAAAAATTTACCACATGGATAAAATATTACACGTTGACAAAGAATAAATAAATTATTTAAAAGTTAAAGATTAGTGTATCACTATCCAAAAAAATTACAATATTTTTCTTATCCTACTCCACCATCACCTACAACCGTACAACAACATCCCCTCCCCCCAACCCCCACACCCATTTTTAAAAAAAGAATTCTTTTATAAAATTTTATTTTAGAATTCTTACTTCTCCCCCACCATCAAATATTTTTTATTAGATTATTTTTTTTCAAAAAAAAAAAACTATCCTACCCCACCTAGCCATCTGCTACTATTAAATTTTTTTTCTTTTTTTTGTATTAAATCATAACATTTGTTTTTAGGGAGGTATTTTCTACTTGCCGCAAGAATTTTTTTTTAAAAATAAATATTTTATTTTAGTTATAATCAATATACAAGTAGAAAAAAGTATTTTTCTAAAAATATATGTATGTATATAATACAACACGTGAAAAATGTAAAAAATAAAATAAAATGAAAGAGGATAGAATTTATTTTATAAAACTAAATATAATATGTAACACCCTAATTTTTTAAAGCTAAAATTGAGTCATCCTTTATATGCTATAAGATTGTAATCTATGATTCTTAATTGAGCATAGGTGTTAAAGTCCATTTCTTATTGGTGGGATAGATTTGGAGATGAGTTAAGGTCATAAGAACCCTCTAGTGCGAAGTTAAGTTAAAAACTTCCTTACCGATTGAGTTTTGATGTATAATTTTGTAAAAGTTAGGTGGATCAATGACTTTTATGTTGTATATACATGTTAATATCAATTCCTAAGTATTTAAAGCATATTAGATGTGGTTTAGAGTCATAAGGGAACTTTTACATCAAGCCAAGTCCAAAGAATTTCTATCGACTAAGTTTTCGTATGAGTTCATAGAAGGGTTAACTTCAAACGACCATATCTTGTAAAATATAATGAGTTAGGTGACCCATAACCTATTAAATTAAAGATATGCGAGTCTTCTATCCAACTTCACCAAGACTGCATCAATCAGAGTTTGAAGTACAAAGTTATGACCATTTTACTGAAGACGTGCAGAGCTGTCTGAACCACGCAACGCGGAGTGGACGTGGACTCTTCTAGCCAAGTTAAATGACTGTAATGGCGCTGAAGATTATTTTTGATAAAATTACTATTTTATCCTTCCCAAAAGTTACCTTGAGTCATTTCTGATTGAGTCTAAAAGTTAGATTTCAAAAATCTTGTAAAAAGTTAAAAAATTTCTAAAGAAAGAGATTTTAAAGACTTAAAGTTTAAAATTTTGGGGCCATTTCAAGTTTCGGGTGTTGGAATGCAATTTCGTCAATTTCATTAGGTCTAGAATGCGAAATTTGGTCTAGGAGAACTAACACAATTGAATTTGGAGTTAAAACGGAGATTTTGGACCCAAAGTTACATTTTTAGTTGAATTTGGACCATAGTTTGACTTTGGTCAACATTTGAAGTTCAAAAGCTCAAATGGGAATTCCGACAGTTCCAGTAGTTCCAGATGGTGAAACTAAAGCTAAAAATAGTCTCATTGTATTTTTTAGAATTTTGAGGGCATTTTGGATATTTTAAGTTTTAACTAGTTTCTTGGAGTCTTTCGAGTTCCAGGCCAAGGAGGCCTCAAACTTGAATTATGATGATTCCATTGAGTCTGAAATGTCAATTTTGGTGGGTTGCATATCTAGTTTGTTTTCATGGGGTTCCGAAAAAATATCGAGGATCCATTTCAAGTTTTGGTACAACTATTTTGACCGCAATCTAGTGCAGGAAATTTTGACCTCCGCGTTCGTGGCATCGATCTTCATGCTCGTAGAGGGTTATTTTCTTGAGATCTCCGCGTTTGCGGGTATAACACCCCTAATTTTGTTTTTAGCTAAGATCGAGCCATCCTTCATATGTGTGTAATATATTAACAACTGATTCTTAATTTAACGTGGATTTTAAAATCATTCTTTTAGTGTGGAAAATAAATTTAGAGTTGAGTTAAGGTTACAAGAATCCTCTAGTGCGAAATTAAGTTAAAAGTTTCCTTACCGATTGAGTTTTGATAGGCGATTATATAAAAGTTAGGTTACCAAATGACTTATAAGTTTTATATATATATATATATATATATATATATATATATATATATGATGATATAGAATCCTAAGTATTTAAAGTATATTAGATGTGGTCTAGGGCCATAAAGGATCTTTATATCAAGTCAAGTTTAAAGAGTTCCTATTGACTAAGTTTTCGTTTGAGTTCATAGAAAGGTCAACTTTAAACTACCATAACTTTTAGCATATAAAGAATTAGGTGGCCCATGACCTATAAAATTAAAGATCTTTGAATTATCTTTCCAATGCCACCAATTTTGGTTCATTTGGAGTTTGGCGAAAAAATGTTATGACCGTTTTACTATGGACTGCCAGAGTAGAGTAAAACTATGAACCAGACTTACAGGTTGCGGATTGAACTACGACCCATCCTGTTAACTCGTGGAATGACTTCCGTGAGTTCATTTTTTAGTCCCAAACTCTATGGATCCAACTACGGATCTTAGATGCTTCTATGATTCATAGTTTGAGCTCGTAGAATAGATCCCAAGACCTCAAAATTTGCCCAAATTTTTATGAATGGGTTTCTATGGACCGCAGAAGCTTCTACGGGCCGTAGATTGACCAGTAGACAACCTGGACAACATTTCAAGAAGGATTATTTGGTCATTTTTGATTTTTTCAAATCCTAAACTTGAAGGGTTTACACCTAATTAAGTCTCCAAACATAACCATTCAACCTTTTTATGCTAAAACACATTCTCAAAGTTAGAGGAAGGTTTCAAGGGGAGAAAATGTTAGGATTTCAAGAGAATCTTGTGAGTTCTTCCAAGTTCTTCCAAAATTCAAACCTTTCAGGTATGTAAGGCTAACTAAAGCATGAATTATGTTCTTCCATGTGCCCCATGTATAGGATTGATTGAATTGTAAACGAATTGAGTCTTCCATGAATGTTTCTTGAAAGTTTTTCTTAAATTCTAGTGCATTCCTACATAATCTTGCATGAATGACGTTTTTTATGAATTAAACACTTGAAATAGATTATTTTATTTTTCTACATAAACCATAGAATGAATTCTTGTTATTTTTATATATTGCACTTAAATGACTATACATGAGTATGATTTGAGGTTGAAGAGTCTTTAAAAATTATAAATGTTTTGATTCTATTTTTGTACCTAAATATTGAGTTTGAATGATGGATGGTAGAGAGTCTTGACAATTCATGAACTGATTCTAAAAGAATGTTCCTAACTAAAGAGTTAATGGTTGATGTGATGAATTGAGTTTGACAAATGTCCAATGAGACTAATTGAATGAGTTAACCAAAAGAATTGATGTCTTATGAGCATGTTGAGTCTTAAAAGAAGTATTGAACACCAAATCGAGCAAGAGTAGGTCCAACTCGAACTCAATAACTATGTAGACAATATAGGAGAGGATTAAACCATAAAATAGGATGTTTCCTTATTGTCCCAATAGAGGACTTGATGCTATTGATTGTAGATCCACTAACGGGATGTCCTTTACCCTGGCAAGCTATTGGATAGATTTGACAATGACATCGCTTCGTTGTATCATCACCAACTCATAGGTAATGATTGTCGATTAGAGAAACTCTCAATAGCACATGATAGTACTCTATATGATTGTATTGGATTAAATATGATTGGTCTTAATCTAAATCTTATTTTTTACTTTTAGACTTTTGACATTCTGATTGAGTTCCTTAGCTTCCTAAGTTGAGTCTCCTAAGTTGAGTTGATGGTTGAGTCCCCTGAGTTAAGTTGATAGTTGTGTCTCCTAAGTTGAGTTGATGGTTGAGTCTCCTGAGTTGAGTTGATGGTTGATTTTAGTCTCCTGAGTTGAGTTGATAGCTGAGTCTCCTCAGTTGAGTTGATGGTTAAGTTGAGTTATTTGTTGAGTTGAGTTCCTTGAGTTGCTTATCTTTGATTGTTATTTTTTCTTTTTAGCTATTTTACATACTCGTACATTCCATGTACTAATGTCTATTTGGACCTGCATCTTTTCATGATGCATAGATAGGTATTAGAGTTCATTAACAGGTGCTTTGTTGAGGATTTTATCTCTATCAGTTGAATGGTAAGACCCCCTTACATTTGGAGGATACCAATTATGTCTCTCTTTCTTCAAGTTGTGTATTTTTATTTTGATTTGAGGTAGCCATGAGCCTATAATTGACACCAATTAGATGCATAGAGATAGAGACTTCATAGATAATGATGGATTAGAGTTGATATTTTCATTTTTTAAGACATGTTCTTCTCAAACTATTTTCATAATATTGAATTGATTTGGATTGTTGATGTCTTTCATTATTACATTGTAATTGAATGAATGTGACGAGACCAAGTGGTTCTCTCGGGGACTAGTAATAGTCTCTGAGCGTTGGCCATGCCAAGGGTACCCTCCCGGGGCATGACAAACTTGATATCAGAGCACAAAGTTCAAGTATCCTAGGGTGTCTATGAAGCTGTGTCTATAGGGTCTTATTTATAATTGTGAGGCCTCCACTTCTATAAATGAGGGGCTATTGAAATTTATGAAGAGTTTTCCTTTTTTAAAATCTTTGATCGTGTAATAAAGTTGTTCACTAAAAAACTTATGCAGATTCGTGCATTGTCGATATTCGTTCAACTAACTCTCATACTCAAGGTGGTCGTAATAGTAAAGTGCAAATCCTTATTGATGAGTTACTCTTAGATGAAGTATTCAAAAAGTAAAGAAATTGCACCAAGCTGGTGAGAAGCCAACTAGTGTGCTGACTTTATTAATTTGAAGAATGCACTCTTATTCATATGAATCATGCATTTGAGTTAGATCAAGATGTACCCCAGGATCTTTTATCCAAAACATGCTTCCAACATTATCCGTGAGAGAAAAAGTTATGTTTTTAAAAGTGTAATGTTACCACTTGGAGGAGTGGGATTTGAGGTCCTGTAAACCATAAGTAGAATTGAGTCATACTGATGTCACCCAAGTTACACCTTTTTTTTGAAGGTTAAAGCGATCATTATCAAGATATATAATCTAACCAAGGTTAAGGCCGAACCCATAGGGAATATCGTAGACTTAGAATAATTCCAAGCAAATCGAAGTGATTAACCTACTTATCTCCCGAAAGGGGGGTTGTGATTTGTAGAAAATAAACCTATACTAGTGCAAGTGTTGTAAAATCAGTAGAAGAAGTAACTAGGGTATTGTGTTCCCTATGACTCTTTAGCTTGGTATTACCAGATAATCATAATCTTTTCTAGTGTGTAGCATGCATAACGCTAAGTTAGGTTTACCAAACCCTTTGATCTAGGTGAGAGGTAAATTTTACTATGTGATTTGATCCATCCCCATAGTGTGACATTACTAACCCTTACCTATTGTTTCAATACATCGAATACGGCTTTCCACAGAATTCTATATGACCTCCTCTTGATCTAGTTTGGTTGATTAGACGAGAAAACATTAATCGAATCCTATTAATTATTCTCTTTTCCTATTCATTACTACCTTGATCCAGTCAGTAACACTAGGCGAGTTCTAACGTTGGCCACCTGTTAAAAAACAATTAAAACAAAGAGAAATAATAAATACATGCATGCACACCTTCCAAGAATTATGAATTATCCAGTTTTACCTTATTCTTCATGGTTTCCACAACCCTAGTTGTGGATTTAGCTATGCATAATCATTGTTAGTAAATAAATCATGTTCATGAATAGCAGAATAAATCACTTACAATGAGAAATTAAAGAACAAGAAATTCAAGCTTCTTTAAAGAAAATCACAATGTATTAATTCAAGCAATCAATCACGAAAAAAGAGTTTTTCCAAGTGTTTTTCCTTTGTTCTCTGTCGTCTCTCCTCTCTCTCTCTCTTTATTAAAAAAATCAAAAAACCTATTTATACTACTAAAAATATAAAGCCAAAACAAAATAGAAAAAATGAGTTGACAGACAATACGGGACATGTTATGGGCCGTACAAAGTTCTATGGCCCGTACCAGGGCTTCATGAACTTCATTTTGCAAAACTAGGCTGCACTTCTACGAGACTTCCTGTGGGCCGTCATCGAGGGTTTCTTCTGAACCCATTTTTTAGACTTCATCCATTCTAATCCTTAAGGCACGAAACCTCATCTACGACTCGTACAAATATTTATGACTCGTCTGACAGCTCATAGATACAACTTTACAAATTATGCCCTTCACTGGATCTCCTCTATGACACCTCTCTATGGCTCGTGGATGTATCCATGTCCCGTAGAGAGTCTCGTACTCCATCAAAAAGCTACAAATCTGCAAACTTCAGCCTAAAATCATGTGAATTCTATAATCCTGCAAAATAAACACACAAACTCATCAAAACCAAAAATATCACTTTGAGAACACACAAAATTCTAAGTTTTAAGCATCAAAAGTGTTGTATTTTGACAGCACATCAACACTCTCAACTTAAAATTGTTGTTTGTCTTCAAGCGACAGACTCAATCTACATAAGAAGTATAGTAAAATACAGACCTCAGTTAATTGACATACTTTATCTCAAAATCAAGCATAAACACCCATACTACTCATCAATGCATATCAAATAGTCATCAAACAAACCAATGCGAATCAATACATGTGACAACACAACTATGATGAGCAAGGCAACCACATATAAGCAACAATCACTGAAATAACCTAGAATCAACGGTGCAATGTAAGTGCCCTCATAAAAAGAAGTCCCACATCCCACTCATGAAAGTATTTTCAGATTCAATACTTGGGACTATACAAAATCACTCACAATAGATATTCAAACACTGTGCTTAAAACCATATGTTTGCCTGTATACTCACAACTATGACCTTCAACCATTTGGACTAGGATTACTATAGGACTTTCTTGGTTTGTAACGTAGGCTCAGAGGGCTTTAGTATGATGCTATCAAAATATAGTGACTAAAGGTCCTCGTTGACTCTACATTATTCTACACTTTTTCCCTATAAAAATTGTTATTCTTTAACTCATTCTCCCCTTCTCCTATTTCAAGCTTTTCTGGGTGCCTTACTCATATTTTTAGCTCATTTCTGTTTATTTTTTAGCTCATTGTTTAGGAATTTATTTATTTTTTTCGCACCCAAAGCACAATTTTTATCCCTTTTTCTGTATCACTAGCTTCCACCCCATTTGTTGTGATTTCCCTTACACCAATCACCCTCAACTTAGGCTTTTAGCTTGAGTTCAGGTGCACAATATCCAACCTATGAGCCAGGGCCACTTTTGGTAGCCACCCCCAACTTAGGCTTTTAGCCTGAGTCAAGGTGCACAATTCTCAAGGAAGGACCGGGCCAATTTCAAGCTTTCACATTCAACAAAGCTAGGTTACTTAGGTGTTTACAAAAAAAAGGCACACTTTAAGCTCAAACATTCAGATCAAGGGATATACAATGCATTTTGTTGGTTATTTAGGCTAAGTGGACTAACATGAACAATGACCTAAGATACTTTCCTAACCAACTAAACTACAATCTAAGTCAGAGTAATAGGGCAAGTTCTGAATTGAAACACAGTATGAGAATCATAAGCTCACACACACTTGGCACTGATTACACTATCAACTCAGATTCTTAGATCATGCTTTTTATCAAAATTAAACCTTACTTACCAGAACAAGCACTGTCAATTGTTGAATTCACATGGATGTTATCAAGACTACCTAAAACAAAAATTTTGATTGGTATCATTTTTATCAACAAAAATTAATATGCGATGACCTTAGTACAATATGTTACTATCACTACCTACACATCCTAAATATGTCGGTTCAACAGAAAGTAAATGTCCTCAAGGAAAGAACACATACAAGAAAACCCCTCGGACTCAAAAATTGGGATAGTTATAGACCATAGTTACTCAGACTTCATCGAGGCCTATAACTACCTACACCCCATCGAAAAAGATGTGCATTGTCCTCAATGCAAAAAATATAATAGTAAAGCACAAGGGCCAGAAAACATACCTGCATGCCTAAATGCCAGTGTCTGGTTAGGTCTACCTACCCTCAACCTGCCTGGTGGTCTCCTCAATAGTGGGAGCATGTCCGGAGGGTCCAACACCCCTCACAATCTCTTGCACTCGCGCCTACCGTTCCATCTCATTTGCAATCGATGCTTGTGTGGCAGCCACCACCTGGTCTCTCTATATCAACTCCGCTTCCCATCTCAGGGAATCTAGATCATTAGTCTCAGAACAGGTCCTCTTCCTAGAGGCGCGGAGTGGTACCTCTTCGGTGGTAAAACGATATACGAATATCTCTGTAGTAGGGTCAGGTGTTGAGAGTGCCAATGTTGCTTCTAATGTTACTCTCATCTTAGCATAGAACTGCTAAATATCTATCTATATCATAGTCAGATTAGAAGGCTGTGTGAAAGTGCAATTCTGCTCTACTCTCCACTCAAATGCGTCTATGCGGCCATATACAAGCCTCAACCTCTCCTCGAAGGTGTCAATACAGTGCGTCCTCATGCGCTCCTCGACCTTTAAAATGGCCTACCAAATCGAAGGCCTGATCTACTAGAGTAGCTAGGCTAGCTGAGTCTCAGTCCTGACCAATCTCTACGCCATAGACTGAATAGACGTCGTAGACACGTATACCATGGTCGCGGGGGATATGGGTACTGGCTCTGGCACAGGAGTCATAAAAGTAGTGGGACCCCCTTCTCTATCAACCTCGATCTATAGGGTCCCCTCAGTAATAGGAGCAACAATAGTAGAAGAAGACGGAGGCTCAAATGGTAGTACTATGATGAACATCTATGGTATATGGACTAGAGGTTGTGGTGTTCCTCGGAGTGCCACCATATTCTCATCATCCTTGATCATGTTGGCATCTAGTGTCCTCTGAACCTTTATCAGAGTATCCACCTGATATACACTACCCGCCCTCGCTGCTAAACACAGTCTATGATCAGGCAAGAAAATAGGATAGAGGTGGATTTCTTCAGGGCCGCCTCATGAATCTACTCTGTTATCAATCTAGCCCAGTCAATATCATAGTCAGCCAAGATGCTGGACACCAATATTGCATGATCTGGTGTGAGCGTGTTATCAACATGTGTCGGCCAAATCCGCGATCTAACTACAACCCACCAAATTTTGCCTGTGAAGTTGAGTGATGCCTTCACTATGGATGTCGATAATATAGCAACCCACTAAGGGTCCTAGCTCTACTCTACAATGTGGTCGTCTATCTATCTCATCAATGTGGCCCTACGGGTCAGATCTCTCATCAGGGCCTTGTCTCGAGTCTGCCCCAGTTTGTGATCGAACTCAACTATAGTCCTGGGGGCCTCATACTGGGGACCAAATAGAACTTGACGGATGGTGTACTCAGCTATATCAATGGAGACTCCTCTCACCATCATTTGTGTGAGTTGTGGCTGCATCAAATATCCCTTCCTTTTCGAGGTCAAATGAGCAATGGTGGTGGTGCATGATGCATAGAACTCTCTTACCATCGTTGAGGAGTACCTCCCCAATGGGGCTGCCAATCACTCCAAGCTGTACCGGGCTATGGTATCTCAGAGCCCTAGGACACTATCAAGACCAGTAGTAATACGCCAGGGCTCCTCGAATATGGTGTGGGTCTGATGACCCCGCTCATCCTATTGTATATCTTCTCAGTACACCCTATGCGTCCCCCACATACACCACATATTAGTCAAAGCATCAGGGGATGATGGTGTTGCCGGGGTGGACTCTATAACATCAGACTTTGACTCCTATCATGGACTGGAGCCATCTTTGTCTCTTGCTTTGGAACCTGACCCCTCTTTAGTGGAGTTAATTTAGATAGAGCTGTTCTGTCTATCACCTCCCTTGTCAGACTAGGGAGGCTGAGCAACTGTGGCCAATATACGGGCCAACACTATTTGTCTGGTAGCCGCTTGAGTCTTTCATGGCTCGATGTCTATATTAGGATAGACACTAAGTTTCTCTAGTGATCCACTAGTCTCGGGGGCGGCTACAGAGCCCGTGGGATCATCACATAGTCGGTCCCACATGGCTCGTATATTATCATGTCTAGGTTTTGGAGACATAGTACTTGTAATTACATAAGTAGAACATTTACTAGCCCCATAGGTATATGAATGAAAAGCAAGATGATAGAAAAAAAGTGACTGAAGAACCTACAAAGGCTCATATATGAGCTGTAGGTAAAATTACGGACGGTAGAAGGCCTTCATAGGTGGCAAGATAGAGTAAACAAGTTACTAGAACTGCATCTACGAGGCCAGGTATGGCTCATAGAATAAAGGATAGGCCATAAAATGAGTCGTAGATGTGGTTCTAGAAATAATCATCTACAGGCATCACCTTACGAGACCCATATATGAGTCGTAGTCAAAACTACAGCCCATAGAAGGTCTCATCTGATGGAGTCTTAGAAATTCCAAGTCACTATTTCTTCCTATTAGGGGAAACTACAACTCGTGGATAATTCCACGGGTCGTAGAAGACCCTCGTGGTATGAAGACTTCAGTAGCTTAAGTTTCCCAAGCCCATCAAAAGGGTTCCACATTGACATGCACATATCATAATCAATCAATTTAGCACCGAAGTAAGAATCTTATGCACCCACACAATCCTCACAAATTTTCCAATATACCAAATGTGATAATTATACACTATCCCAAAAAATGTCATTTTACAAATTTACACCGCAATTTGACACTCGTTTGAAAGTTAAAAATTAAGCACATACATGCAACCACACGTCATTTTTCAAGTAATGACTTCCATACAATTCGAACGACATGTGAAAACATGGTTTTCCCAAAATAACATTCAAATAAAAACACAACCACACACCTATTTCGACATTTTACACCATTCAAAACAACAACAAAACTTCAATCATGTTTAAACACATAACACATATAATAGGCAACTGGTATTTCAAACCCATAAAATTTAGACTATCGTACCCATCAATAATTTCAACCAAATTACACTAATTTTGGTAATACAAGAATTTTGGATCCAAGGACTTATTGAAATTCAAGATAAAGATTGGAAAATTGACGGAGGAAACCGAAGGGGGCAAACCTAGGTGCCATAGTATTATCGGAGAACTTGCTGAAAATATTAAGGTCGGTCGGATGGTGATCAAAATCATGGGGTAGGAGCAGGGGTCGAGGTATGTTTGATAAATTTGACAAAAATGAGGGGTAAAATATTTTTACCCCTCTTTTATATGTTGATCGAGTCGGGTGAAATTAGGGCCCAAACCCTACAAAACCCCGACTACTGGTCGTAGATTATTCTATGGTCCATAGGTACTGGTCTCGTAGTGTGCCAAAGCCTTAATTTATGGGGTTGTGTTCATGGACCATCTACGAGCAGTATAATAGAACACGATCGTAAAGTGGATCATAGAAACCTTTAACACTTAGTCAAATGTAGAAAACTTACCTGGAGTCCACGAGCCCCATTCACAGCTCGTAATTCTAACTACGGGCCGTAAAGTTAGCTCATGGGCTGGAGTGCACAATATTTTGCTCACTAGAAGTGTTTTACGAGTCAGTGTATGGGGCATGATTTTAGACACGACCCATAGAACTAGTCGTAGAAACACTTCTTATTGCTTTTTCAGCCCAAGATGGCTGACTTTGTCTTGTACTTACATAGTCTTCACAAAGCACACTGTTACCTTATATGCCACTAGTCCAGAGTCCAAAAATTACAACCAAAATGCAAAATATTAAACTACCTACAAGTCCTAAAAACTAAAAATAAAAGAGAACTACTACTATTACACTACACATCTTGGGTTGCCTCTAAAGTAGTTACTGATTTATTGTCGCGATATGACTTGGACCACTTAATTACTCAGACTTCATCAATGGCCCAAACTTCCATCTTCGGGCCTCTTCATTGACTGACAGATGTTGAAAATGACTTCTTCATCATTCAATCAAAACTTGAGTTGGCCTGATTCCATGTCCACTAGTGCTCACCCAGTGGCTAGGAAAGGCCTTCCCATGATTATTGGGACTTTAAATTTGACCTCGCTTCAAGGATCAAAAAATCTATGGGGAATATGAATTTATCGACTTTGACAAGGACGTCATATAATATCCCTACAAGCTTCTTCATCATCCTATCAGTCATCGATTACCACATATTTATAGAAGTAGAGGCTCCCAAGCCTAGCTTCTTGAACACTTCAAGTGGCATCATATTGATGTTGGCTACTAGATCACATAATTCCCTTGTAAACTCTACATCTCCAATTGTACATGGTATGGTGAATGCTCCAGGATCTTCTTGTTTCTGCACTAAGGACCTTGTGGATATCACATTATAATGCTATAGCTTTTGAGAGATATCTCGACTTACAATAAATTTTTTGGTAACTAATTCTTTCATGAATTTTGCATACCTAGGCATCTTCTCCAATGCTTCAATAAGAGGAATGATGATGGAGAGTTGCTTCGGCATGGAGATGAAGTGCTGAAATTTACCTCCCTCCTCATTCTTTTTGAGTCTCTAGGGGAAGGGAGACGGAGGTTGAGGAATAGATTTCAACTTTTGTGGCATTAACACTGCATCACTTTCCCCATCCTTGACACTAGCATCTCTGGTTCGACATCATTACTCTCAACTGTCTCCTTAGAAACATCATCATCTTTAACTAACATTGGGGGTCAATGGTCTTTTTACCACCACGTGTTGTGACTACTATACATTGCCCTTCATTCTTAGGATTTTGAACTGTGTTGCTGAGAAATATACCTTTCTAGCGCTGGTTTAGTTGAGTTGACATCTGCCGAACTGTTTCTCCAACTGCTTGATAGCAATATAATGAGACTCGATTTTTTGATTAATACTGGAGATGTCAGATTTCATCCCCTTCAAGGTCTCATCTTAAGTGTCAACCTTCTTCAACGAGCAGTCGAACATCTCTTCAATACGGGAACTTCCAGCACCAGAATCCTTATAATGTTGTGTAATATACGAGCCATTTCTGCAACTATATCTGCACCCCCAATTAGCATCTTTGTCCTGGCCCTTGTTCCTATCATAGTAGCCTCCTCGATTGTTGTCTCTGAAGGAACCATCCCGGTTAAAGTTCCGACCTTAGTTTCCTTGACCTTGACGCCAATAGTCTTGATTGGACCCTTGGTTATTGGTTCAAAAACCCGCCATCTGATCTGGGATGAAGCAAGTGTCCTCCTCATAGTAAGGCTCCTCGTACATGGGTACTCGTGAAGGCTGATGAGATATTGCATTCACATGTTCTTAGTTCTGCTTCATCAATAAATCCACATTGGTACTAATTAGAGCAAGCTCTTGCATCACATCCTCACTTGTCTTTGCTCTTACCGAACTAGTACTGACTGAGAACGAGCTTTTTGTAGTTGACTTATATCTCGCCCCCCATGCACAACTTGTTTTGACCACTCTTTCCATCCTTTCTTGAACCTCTTGGAATGGGTGATCTATAAATGAGCCTCCCATGATAGTGACAGTGACAACTTGGTTATTTTAATCCCGGGTTCGATAGAAGATTTCCTCAAGGGCTTAATCAACAATCTTATGGTCAGGGATACTCATGAAGAACTTTGTAAATATCTCCCACATGGTATTGAGCGAATCACCAGATAATTGCTCGAAGTTGTTAATCTAAGCCTTCAACTTCAACTTCTTTGATATCGGGAAGAACCTCTCCAAAAGGGCCCTCTATAATTCTGCTCAACTGGTGATTGAACTCTGTGGGAGCGTGGATAACCAAGAATTGAATTGCTAGTGAGAGATAGTAGGAAAACATAGAGCCCAACGACATCCATGGACAGATTTTGATTTCCCATCATACTCTTACAAATGAATACAATATTGTGTAGATGGTTATGCAGATCCTTTGATGATAAGCCCATGAACAAAACATGATTTTGCAACATTTAAAGCAACCCACTGGACACAACAAACTTTGTTTCATTCGATAGTTTAGGTAACATAATAGCTTCCATGACATCCATGACCATAGGGTCAAGCCGATATTGATTTCATGTATTAGCTGCGGCTTGAGAACCTGTGGAGGTGGGTTGTTATTGCCATTGTTCTGGTTCAGTGCTGCATTTACTGCATTATTTGCAATATTGTTCGTATTATCCTGGGTCATTCTCCTTAGCTTTCTTTTGATTTTAGAGTCAAACGAAGTCAAGGAATTTTCTTGACTTTGAGTGTTGTGCATACACTATATCTGCACGCTAAAATAGAATAAAAATAACAAAAATATAAAATGAGGGAAATAAGGATTAAATCTCAAATTACTCAAATTACACCAGTCTAAAACGTATTCCCCAGAAATGGCGCCAAAATCCTTGATGTCTCCCAAGCTACACCTCTTTTTTTAAGGTTAAAGTGGTTATTGTTAAGATATATAACCTAACCAAGGTTAGGGTTAAACCCACAGGAAATATGGTAGACTTAGAATAATTCTAAGGAAATCGAGGTGATTAACCTACTTATCTCCCGAAAGGGGGGGTTATGATTTGTTAAAAATACCTAAACTAGTGCAAGTATTGTAAAATCAATTGAAGAAATAACTAGGGTATTATGTTCTCCATGATTCCCTAACTTGGTATTACTTGATAATCGTACTCTTTTCTAGTGTGTAACATGTGGAATGGTAAGTTAAGTTTACCAAATCCTTTGATCTAGGTGAGAGGTAAATATTACTATGTGATTTAATCTATCCCCATAGTGTGACATTACTAACCCTTACCTATTATTCCAATTCAACCTCCCCTTGATCCAGTTTGGTTGATTAGACGAGAAAACGTTAATCGAATCCTGTTAATTATTCTTTTTTCCTATTCATTACTACCTTGATCCAATCAGTAACACTAGGTAAGTTTTAACGTTAGCCACCTTTTAAAAGGTAATTAAAATGAAGAGAAATAATCAATACATGCATGCACACCTTCCAAGAATTATAGATTATCCAGTTTTACCTTATTAGTTCTTTATGGTTTTCATAACTCTAGTTGTGGATTTAGCTATGCATGATCATTATCAATGAAGAAATCATATTCATGAATAGTATAATAAATCACTTACAATGAGAAATTAAAGAACAAGAAATCCAAGCTTCTTCAAATAAAATCACAATGTATTAATTCAAGCAGTCAGTCATGAAAGAAGAGTTTTTCCAAGTGCTTTCCTCTGTTCTCTGTCGTCTCTCCTCTATCTTCCTACTAAGAAACCTAAAAACCTATTTATACTCCTAAAAATACAAAGCCAAAAGGAAATAGAAAAACTGAGTCGGTAGGCAACACAAGATAGGTTACGGGTCGTACAAAGTTCTACGACCCATACTGGGGTTTTTTGAACTTCATTCTATAAAATTGGGCTATACTTCTACAGGACTTTCCTACGAGTCATGTTTAGACTTACGACCTGTGGAGGGTTTCGTCTGAGCCTTTTTCTGATACTTCATCCATTCTGATCCTCAAGGGACGAAACCTCATCTACAATTTGTATATGATTCATCTGACAACTCATAAATATAACTTTAGAAATTATGCCCTTCTCTGGATCTACTCTACAAAACCTCTCTACAGCTCGTGGAAGTATCCACAGCCCGTAGAGAGTCTCATACTCCATAAAAAAGCTACAAATCTGCTGACTTCAACCTAAACTCATGCCAACTGTGTAATCCTACAAAATAAACATACAAACATATCAAACCTACAAATATTGCTTTGAGAACACACAAAATTCCAAGTTTTAAGCATCAAAAGTGTTGTATTTTGACAACACATCACATGTTAGAGCTAGAAGAACAATAGTGGAAAACAAATACCAGATAGTGAGAGTAGTGGTTGATTAAGGCTTATAACTAGATTTATGTATCTATTAGGTAAGTAGTGGGGTGATGAGTCAATTTCTGTATGTTTTGATGAATGCATAGTAAATACTGTTTGATTTTCCTAATGAAGTATAGAGAAAAAGTTATTATTAAGATGTGTTACTATATGCTCAAACTAGAAAGAGGTTCATGTTGATGTGTTATAGTATCTGTATTAGTAAGGGTGAAGTATAGATGTTGGATAAGGGAACAAAGTACTTTTGAGGTGATATAAACTAGGCTTATGATTCTGAAGGGAGAACCCTATGAAATTCATAGAGTTATGAGCCTATCTGGATAGGGAGGTATAGTGAATGGTGCTTGAGTTGTGAAGAAGGGATGTGTTGATTGAGTATTCTCCATGAGATTTTAGTAGGCCTATGTTCCCAAATTTTTACTGTAACAACTCGAAATTTTTTGAAATCTCCTTATGGTTGGCCTTATATAGTGTACTACTGGTCATGGTTGAGTTTTGGTAGCCACAGGTTGAGTTTAAGTGGCCGAATGCAAATTGGGCTAGTTGGTGGCCT
>JBCEWC010010119.1:0-17995 GCA_038996855.1 Solanum aculeatissimum | reverse complement strand
TTCCATCCTTTGATTTCTTCATGCTACTTTCACCAAAGCTATCTCCTTAGTTCTCAACTTCTTGAGTTGGCTAGGTATCTCCTCATAAGAAAAAGAATCTTTCACAACAATGTTCTCTGTAGGAACCACAAAGAGTACTATGAGTAAGTGTTTATTGAAACATATCAAGTCATAATCATTCGAAAAAGTCACAACCACTTGAAAAATTCACAAGTTATCAAAAATGTCTTAGCTCTCTGAAAAAGTCATAGCTCTTTAGAAAAATTGCAATCCTTCGATATAAAAGGTTTCTGCTTATATAATATAACTAGTATATGTACCCGCGCGTTGCGTGGTCAATTAATAAACGTAATTGTAAATATTAATTTATTGATAGTTTCAAAATTTAACATATTATAAAATAAAACTGTAAAGTTTATATGAGAGAATGTTATTGTACAACACCTTAATAGGTTGTACCAGAATACTTATGAAAACAAATCAATCTATAAGCTAAGTTTGTTGTCTAAATATGACAATAATAATTTTTACAATTATTTGGATTATTATTTTTTAAAATTATTCAAAATCATAAATATTATACCCCATACATATTTTATCCTCTTGTTGGAACAATAAAGATTTAAGAAAATTTAATCGTTAGATTAAATAAAATATAACTAAGAAAAGCTCTACAATTATGATAATGCTAAGCATAAAACTAAAAAAATTTAATCACTTGAATATTAAATCGTAGGTGAGCTATTAAATCTTTTAAAAATTGTCTTTCAATTTTTCTATAAAGACATATACCAATTTTATGATATTTTAAAAAAATATATAATTATATGATATTTTAGTATTATATAATTTTTACAATTGGATGATATTCTTATACATTTTTTCTTAAATCAACTTTGAATAACATATTGAATGAATAAAGATATAGAAGAAAAATAATTCTATAACGTTTAGTTTTTCTTGCAATAAAAAATTCATTAAGAAGGCAAGCAAAATCAATGAGAAAAAAAGTTGTTGCATACGTATAGGTTACCAAAATTTTTAGGAATTATATATATTTTTTTCTTGTATTAAGGATTAAAAGTAGCAAAAATTTACTGAACAAATAAGTAAGTAATTCTCGCTAAACATGATTAGTAGTTAAATTGTCAGTTGCATTTCTTGAAATTATCCATTGATTTATCTTAATATGAAAGGAAAATTATAGGCTAATATTTATTAACCATGTACAAACTGACACTAAAACATTTTAACCATAGCGTTTTCTTTATATATAGTTAATTCTCTTTTTCTTACCGATAATATTATTTATTTATCAAATATTTTAATTTATTGATAGATTGTAAACCTTATAAAGTGTGAACACTTCAAATATGGATAAACATTTACCCAAAAAAAAAAAAACGTTAACAACAACACCTAATTATATTCTTAGAGAGTACATTAGATCATAAATGTTTTAACAATATTTTTTTAAAAAAAAATTGTCAATTAAATATCAAAATGTAGAATTTTTTTAATTATTTAAAATCTTTTAGAATTATAATTTTAAAAATTTATTATAAGAAGTTTTAGTAAGTTCATTTTAATGTATAAGGTACTCTCATTTTTAATGTTGTATCATCTGCATATTATCTATAGTACTTCATAGCACAAAACTACAAAGGCGTGCACAAAATTTGTTATTCTAAATTCACTACAACATATTACATTAAGAAATATCCATCACATTTTAATCCCATATATATTGCCAAAATTTAAAAAATATTAAAAATTTTAATATATCATACTATAATATAAAGCACTTCAAAGAGAAATTAAAGAGGAAGCAAGCAATTCTAAAAACATAATAAAAATAGGCTAAAAGAACTTGAAGCTACCAAAAATTTAAATGATGACAAGCAATGCATCCATCAAAATTTTCATTCTCTGCATGACTAATCACAAACTCATTTTCTTTCACATATACTTTTTTCATTTTATAAATTAAGTTAAATATTAAATTACTGCATAATATAATCTTTAATTTGTAACAACATGTCACTATAAATTCTATCTCTTGAACTATTATCTCTTTTCTCTTCTTTATCATGCAATTGTTTGTTGTCCCGCTGTCATCATCATCGGCTTCGTCTCTATATCTTTTGTGATAGTCTTTTTTTGTCATTTCATATAAGTTTTCTGCACTATTTTTGTGATTTGATATTTCAAACAAGATCAATGGTTTCTTCAATTATTTTTTCAAATTATAGTTAAATTGCACTAAATTTGAATAAAACTTCATCCGTGAAGTGTGAAGAAAAATATTTAATCATTGTAAAATCTCTCCTTTGATGCTTGCTAGTAATCATATCTTCTAGCAACAAATTATGTATAACAAATATATGAATGCAAGTAAAATTATACAATGAAAAAACTTACTTTCTAGTGTTAACATATGCCTTCAAAAGCAATATGATTTGTATGCAATGGTATCTAGATTTTTTAAATAGAGAAGTTACTTTAATGTAGCAGTTAATTAGTAGTAGTTAATTGTGGAACAGATTTGAGTTTTAAAAAAACGTGTGTTTAAATTTATATAAATAAATTCAAGTTCCTAAATTTTAGTAGCACTATTTGTAATTATCTTTACAGAGTATTTTGTGAAAATATAGTTCCACAAAATACGCTTAAATGATTTATCTATTCTTTAAATCCATATTGAATGTTTTTTGTTAATTTATTCAGATTGTTAATTTGAAATACAAATTTTAAAATTATAAATAATAAGTTCTCTAATTTTTTCAGACATTAAAGTATAATGGAAAGTTCTAATAAGTTATGGTTATTTGTGTTTATCACTTCATTCAATTAAATGTTTTTGAAAAAAAAAATGTACATATATTATTTTGGGGATATTAGATTTTTTGTTTTACCATCTCATTCATTATAATTAACCCCATGCTTTATATTTATTAATATTGAAAAATCTTATCATTCAACTTAAATTAAATAAATAATCCAACGTAGTAAAATTTGAAAAAATGTTATATGAAATAACCATTTTATGAAAATAATTTATATTTAAAAATTGAAACTATACTATTTTTAAAAAAAATATTAAAATTTAATTGAGTATTAAAAAACCGAAAAAACTTAAATTTATTTATATTTTAATTTTAAAAATTAAATTTATAAGTTAAATAATTCATAAAATAGAAAACTGGAGAGAAATAGGAGAAGTGGAGAGAAAATAGGAGCAATTAAAAATCTTTCATTAGTTTTTTTTGTTGTTACATTTTTACCCCCAAAACAAATCAATTGTTATTTTTCAATTTTTTTCCTACTTTAAATAGCTAAATTAAAATTTCTGCTTTTAAATTATTATTTTTAGCATCATTTAGAAAATATCAAGTATTGTCTCTCCATTTTTTAAAATTTTTTTTGAATAATTAATTTTTAAAATAGAAAATTGAAGAAAGAATAACAATGGACCGATATACCCAAAATATTAAATTATATTGTAAAAATGTGTTGCAAAACTTCAAAAATTGTGCTAACAAATTCTCCTCCATTCCCTTTATATTGAAACGATTTGCTGATATTAATGTTTTCAACAAATTCCATCCCCATTAATCTTCCTCTAGCCAAAGTTGCACCTACAAAAGAATGATAAGAAATAAACCTATAAGAAATTTATATTATATGAAAAGGAATAATATATAGATATAGAATAACTAATAACTAATCTAATTAATTATGCCACATGGCATACTTATAGGCTGCCACGTGGCTGATTATGGTAGCTTTGTTCTCTCCTTTTAATAATATATTGTCTCTCCGTTTTTTTAAAATTTTTTGAATAATTAATTTTTAAAATAGAAAATTGAAGAAAGAATAACAATGGACCGATATAACCCAAAAATTAAATTTTATTGTAAAAATGTGTTGCAAAACTTCAAACATTGTGCTAACAAATTCTCCTCCATTCCCTTGATATTGAAACAATTTGCTGATAATAATGTTTTCAACAAATTCCATCCCATTAATCTTCCTGTAGCCAAAGTTACACCTACAAAAGAATGATAAGAAATAAACCTATAAGAAATTTAAATTATATGAAAAGGAATAATATATAGATATAGAATAACTAATAACTAATCTAATTAATTATGTCACATGACATACTTATAGGATGCCACGTGGCTGATTATGGTGGCTTTGTCGTCTCCTTATTTCTTTGTATTTTAATTTTAATACAAATTATGGTGGCTTTGTCATCTCCTAGATATAATATAATATAGATATAGATATAGATTTAATATGAAAATGTTATTTTTTAAAACTATTTTAATTTAATTGTAATATATTGTTTTATATTTTATAATTTTATTTTCTGCTTTTAAATTATTATTTTTAGCATCATTTAGAAAATATCAAGTATTGTCTCTCAAATTTTTAAATTTTTTTTGAATAATTAATTTTTAAAATAGAAAATTGAAGAGAGAATAACAATGGACCGATATAACCCAAAAATTAAATTTTATTGTAAAAATGTGTTGCAAAACTTCAAACATTGTGCTAACAAATTCTCCTCCATTCCCTTGATATTGAAATGATTTGCTGATAATAATGTTTTCAACAAATTTCATCCACATTAATCTTCCTCTAGCCAAAGTTACACCTGGAAAAGAATGATAAGAAATAAACCTATAAGAAATTTATATTATATGAAAAGGAATAATATATAGATATAGAATAACTAATAATTAATCTAATTAATTAAGCAACATGGCATACTTATAGGCTGCCACGTGGCTGATTATGGTAGCTTTGTTCTCTCCTTTTAATAATATATAGATATAGATTTTTAGCATCATTTAGAAAATATCAAGTATTGTCTCTCCATTTTTTAATTTTTTTAATAATTAATTTTTAAAATAAAAAATTGAAGAGAGAATAACGATGGACCGATATAACCCAAAAATTAAATTTTATTGTAAAAATGTGTTACAAAACTTCAAACATTGTGCTAACAAATTCTCCTCCATTCCCTTGATATTGAAATGATTTGCTGATAATAATGTTTTCAACAAATTTCATCCCCATTAATCTTCCTCTAGCCAAAGTTACACCTACAAAAGAATGATAAGAAATAAACCTATAAGAAATTTACTTTATATGAAAAGGAATAATATATAGATATAGAATAACTAATAAATAATCTAATTAATTATGCCACATGGTATACTTATAGGCTGCCATGTGGCTGATTATGGTAGCTTTGTCCTCTCCTTTTAATAATATATATTTAAATTAACTAATCTAACAAATTATGCCACATGACATACTTATAGGCTGTCACATGGTTGAATGTGGTGGATTTGTCCTCTCCTTTTAATAATATATAGATATAGATTTTTAGCATCATTTAGAAAATATCAAGTATTGTCTCTCCAATTTTTTAAAATTTTTTGAATAATTAATTTTTAAAATAGAAAATTGAAGAGAGAATAACAATGGACCGATATAACCTAAAAATTAAATTTTATTGTGAAAATGTGTTGCAAAACTTCAAACATTATGCTAACAAATTCTCCTCCATTCCCTTGATATTGAAACGATTTGCTGATAATAATGTTTTCAACAAATTTCATCCCCATTAATCTTCCTCCAGCCAAAGTTACACCTACAAAAGAATGATAAGAAATAAACCTATAAGAAATTTACTTTATATGAAAAGGAATAATATATAGATATAGAGTAACTAATAACTAATCTAATTAATTATGCCACATGACATACTTATAGGCTGCCACGTGGCTGATTATGGTAGCTTTGTCCTCTCCTTTTAATAATATATAGATATGATATTATATGATATGTACTAAATTGATTTTTTTTTGAAGGAGAAGAATAGAAAACTTAGAATATTCATAGTTTACAATTGTGAGAGCATTATAGAAAACAAAGGGTAGTATTATTATGCCTTATCAGAAAAGTAACAATCCTTTAGTAAAATCACAACCCTTTGAAAAGGTCACTACTCATAAAAGAGTTACAACTCATTGAAAAAATCAATACTTTTGAAAAAACGAGGGGAAGCAATGACTCAGAAAGGGAAGGCGTAGTGAAAACTTGGTTAATCACATGACTATCCTTAATATCCTCTTTCGTATCTATCCATTTTATGCCTTCATCTATTATCAGTTGGCAAAGGAGAAAAGAGGTGTCACACCCCCCCTCCCCTCTCATTTTTTGTTCTAGTTGGAGTGGAAGCAGTGTGAGATTTAACAGATAGGGCTTTCTTTGCCCCACCTTGCAATAAGGGCTTCTAACTATAGGTACTGGAGTGAATGGGGTAAAAATTATGGCTATAAGGTCCTCGCGCACCAATTCCTTTAGCTAGCACCTGAGTTTCTCATAACTTGGTAAGGTTTTGCATGTTATATCAAATTAAACCACACATAAGTCTTCAATGTAAAAAAGGTATCTTTTAAAATAAAATGATGTAAGTAAATAAATAAATATAGTATAATATAATAAAAAAAAATATATAGAAGATGTATTAAATTGGGTGTTTTAAGTAGAAGAATAGAAAACCTAGAAAATTTGTAGTTTAAAATATTTGAGGGAACTCCTCTATTTATAACCAATAAAGGCTAATATGAACAAGTGCTTATCTTACCTTATCAAAAAAATCACAACCCTTTGTAAAGGTCACAACTCTTTGAAAAATTATAACTGTTTAGAAAAGTCACAACTCTTTTGAAAAGTCATTACCCTTTGAAAAGTCACAATCCATTAATGTGGAAAGGTATCTACTTTTAATATAAATAACTATATATAATGTAATATGATATATAAAAAGATATACTAAATTTTATGTTCAAAGTTGTGAGTATTATAGTAATTTAACATTTAAGTTTGGGAGATATACTAAATTGGGTTTCTAAGAAGAAGAAGAATAGAAAACTTAAAAAATTTGTAGTTTAAAAGATGTGAGGGAATCCCTCTATTTATAACCAACAAGGGGTGGGCACCCCTCTATTTATAACCAACAAAGAGTAGTATGAAAAGGTGCTTTAGCTAGCTTATCCGAAAAGTCACAACTCTTTCGAAATCAAAATCCTTTAAAAGGGTCACAACTCATCAAAAAAGCCACAACACTTTGAAAAAGTCACAACCCTTTAGAAAAGACACAACCCTTTAAAAAAGTCACTACTCTTTGAAAAAGTCACAACCTCTTGGAAAAGTCACAATCCTTTAACATGAAAAAGTATCTACTTCTAATATAACTAAATAAATATTTATAATATGGTGTATAAAAGGATATATTAAATTGGATATTTTAATTTGAGATATTATAGTAATTTAACATTCAAGCTAGAGAGTTCATGCTTTTAATGTAGTTTGAGCATATATACATGAAATACGGGATGGAACGATGCCAAACGGGTAAGTCCAACTCATATACAACATTGACAATCTTCCTCATAATCTTATAAGGCTCAATGTACCGAGGGCTATGTTTTTTCTTCTTCCCAAATCTTATCACTCCTTTCATAGGAGAAACCTTTAGGAATACAAATCTTCCACTTCGAATTTCAACTCTCTTTGTCTCACATATGCATAAGACTTTTGGCAGCTTTAAGCAATCTTCAACCTCTCTCAAATTATCTTAACCTTCTTTGCTTCTTGGAGAACCAAATCAGGACCTAACAACCTTGCCTAACATACCTCATACCACCTAATAGGAGAACACCACCATATACCATATAATTCTTTTTCATGCCCCAAGCCTAGGTCCTAGATGTGAGATGGTGAATGGGGAACCCAAAGAAACCCCAAACAAGCCTCTTAAGCATGCATAGCACATCCTTGGTTGAGGAAACATAAATAAACAACAACATGAAGTAGAATATAATTCTAAGGGAAGGGGGAATTCGGACTCATGCTATGGGGATGATGTAGGGAAGACGATTAGTATGAACCACATAAGAAGTATAATATAAGGGGAGGGTAAGTATGATTCATGCTATGGGGCAATTAAGGACTTGGGACTTCCATTTCCTCAGTAGCAAGCAACAAGCATAGAAAGGGAATACGGGACTAAAGGAATCTTGCATAATACATAGCATAATGAGAGACAAGCTCATACATACATATCCACATATTCAACAACACCTCTAATACGAATGGAACGGGGACCAAGACATCTCCCAGGCTTACCCTCATATGATAAATGTGCATCAATAGAAAATTCTTAAATAAGAAAGAAAGTAAATGACTATTGTCCCCGAATATGGAGGACTCACCAAAAGTGATCTTTAACATAATCACCTAGACACATGGAGGAGGAGGATGGATGGGAGCTCTGGTCCCTACATGGTTAGATCATGTAGGCAAAAAGTATGTGTTAGTACATTAGAATGTACTAAGTATGCAGGGTACAATGCAACGAGGGACAAGCCATAATTAAATAATATGCATAATCATAATCAAGAAATATAAGCTCAATATGTCATGAATGATCAATGCCTTAATCAATACATGGATGAGGATAGCCAAATCATAAATCATATTATACTTAGTTGGGAAGGGACTATAACCGAAAAATAAGACCAAGAGAGCTACTCCTAGGAATTCCAATGTTCACTCCATACCGAATGAAGGAGTGATCTATTCTTTGAAGGTAGACCAAACACTATCCTTACGGGAACTTTCCATTTTCTGAAAGTGCTTCACAAACACCTTATTGGAACAACACCCTTTTCGATTACCTTTTGGGAACTCCCACTTTTTGGAAATTCATAAGATAAGAACCTTATGGGAACACCTCCCTTTTCCGATACATTACAAGATAAGAGTCTTACTGGAACACACCCTTTTTGGATATAAAGTGGCATGTACCTTAAGGAACTCTCCCTTTTTTTGTCACTCATGCAACAAGCAATTCACAATATATGGTGGAAACATAGTTAAGGGACTATGGTTAACTACCAAGGTCCGCTCGGTACTAGATTACAATCCTCAAAGAATACTCAAGTCATATTTATATAATCATAATATACAAAGCATCACAATGTCATAATGTTTTCATAGAGTAGCTCATAAAAACCAAAGATTCATAATAAAAATAGGGCTTTGTAACTTTCATGACTTTCACAACATTTTCATCTCTCATATCATGCATAATAGCCCTCTTAAAATTCATATTACTCATAGTTTGCATAACTTGCCATAAGGCTTTCATTAACATAAAAGCTTGACATACATCTTTAATCAAATCATGGTGGGTACTTCTACATAAATTTAAAGCCATGCAATTCAAGTGTAAATGACATGAAAGGAGTAGATTAAAAATCACTTGAACATTCTTCAACATAACCCACCAAAAAGTATCATAAGACTTAGCAAGGGTATCATCAAAATCTCATACAAATCCATAAATTTCACATGGCTTTTTAATGCATAATCATGTACAAAGGTAACACATCATAATTCTCTTCATAATACTTGTCAAATAAAAGAGTTCATAAAATAACCCATGAATATCCATAACTTGAAAATAAATAAGGGAGAAGAATAGTTGAGCTTGTGGAAGAAAGGTTTCCACAATTAAAACCCACATACCTTGGGGATTAAATAGAGGAAACATTGATTTGGAGATGAAGAAACCAAAACCCTAGCTTGCACCTCACACGTGAATGCCTTGAGGAACTTTGAAGGAGCTTAGGAATGAGAGTATTTTTGAATGGGTGGGAATGAGGTATATTAGGGTTGTAACGGGCTGATAAGGGGTCATTTGGGTGCTTAAATGACATAGTATAATATTAGGGTAATAGGGACAGGACCAAGAGATTCCGATTATGGGCCGTAGGAATGGGGTTTCGTCTGATAACATTTTGGACTTTTAGAAACTTTCTATGAATCCCAACTTATGATGAGACTTACAACTCGTAAGTTAGTCTACGAGCCGTCTGATACTTCCTACCCCCAACTTCAGAAAGCAACATTTTCACCAAGTTCAACCATCATTCCACGATCCAAATATACGGCCCGTAAGCCCTTCCATATAACCCTCTTATACTTGAAAAAATTCCCATATTTCATTTCTTAAGTCCCTTGACAACTCCCAACATGTGGGGTCTTACATGATTTAAACAGAGTCATTTGATGCTAGGGTGATAACTCTTATTATAAGTAAATTAAATGAGAGGTATGTGATCTACCACAACTCCCTTTAATGTCAACGACATAGGTCCTCAATATATTTTTCAAGGATTGAATAGTTCGCTCTTATTGTCCATCCATTTTAGGATAGAAAGCGATGCTATGATTCACTTGTGTGTCAACCCTCAAGAACTATGAGAAACCTTGCGTACCTCGATAAAAAATAATTGACATCAAGACACTAGGAAACTATATAGTTTCTTCAAAGTAAAACCTTCCATAGTCCTCCACATAGTAAGTAGTTCTCACCAGGAAGAAGTGAGCAGACGTAATAATTCCGTCAATGGTGGCCCAAATAGAATCATACTATGAGTCAACAGGAGGCTAATATAAAAGTCCATGTTCACTATCTACCACTTCCACACTAGAATGGCTATGCTTAGAGAAGTACCACCTGGTCTTAGATTCTCTACTTTCGTTTGCTTACAATTAGAACACCTCATAGCATACTTGTCAACCTCCTTCGTCATATCATTTCACCAATTGAATTCTTTAAGATCTTGGTAACTTATAGTATAACTAGGATGAATGATATATCTAGAGACATATGCTTTTATCAAAACCCTCTCACACAATCTATCAACATAAGGAATACACAATCTCCATTGATACCCAAGTAGCCATTGCCCCTTATCTCAAAAGCCACAACCTTTTGTTTGCTAATGTCATCCATAATTTTCATAAGTATGGGATCATTTTCTTGTTTTTCCTTAACTTCTACACCTAAAGATGATTTTGTAAAATCATGAAGAGTTACTCCCTCTTCCACGAAGATTAAAAGTCAAACTCCTAGTTTTGAAATCAAATGAATGTAATTCAACAACTCTCTCTTTTCTTCTTTAACTTATGAAAGGATTCCTATAAACAACCTGCTAAGAGCATCATCAACTACATTAGCTTCATCTAGGTTATAGTGCAAACTTATGTCATAATCTTTCAATAACTCTAGCCACCTCCTTTGTCTGAAATTTAACTTCTTCTGAGCAAACATATTTTGGAAACTCTTATGACATGTAAAGATATCCACCTGTACCACATACAAGTAGTGATGCCAAATCTTATGTGCAAAAATAACAACCGTTAATTCAAGATCGTGGGTTGGATAATTTTGCATGTGCTTCTTGAGCATCCTAGAAGCATAAGTCATGACCTTCCCATGCTGCATAGGAACACACCCAAGTTCAACTCTGGATGCAATCACAAATCCTTTGGTACCCTCAGGGAGGGTCAAAACATGAGCAGTAGTTAATCTTTCTTTTTATTTTTAAAATCCATCTTCACAAGCCTCTGTCCATTAGAAGTTTACTTTTTTCTGCATCAACTTTGTTAATGGTGCCGCTACAGATGAGAATCTTTGCACAAACCTCTTATTATAATTTCCCAAACCCAAGAAACTTCTAATGCCCATCAGATATGTGGGTCTAATCCATTTCTTCACCACCTCCACTTTCTAAAGATCCACTTTAATTCCAACACAAGAAATAATGTGACCAAGAAGATCCATGGTGTTTATCAAAAACTAACATTAAGAGAATTTGGAATATAATTCTTAGTCTTTAAGAGACTGAAGTACAATTCAGAGATGATCAACATGCTCCTCCTCACTTCGAGAATAGAATAAGATGTTATCAATAAATATAATTACAAACTGTTGGTGTAATATTCCACAAATAAAATAAATTATAGTTGAAAATAAAATGACAAAATTGAATAAAAGTTCATTCAGGCCGAGGCACGAATATCTCGCTCTCTTTAAGGAGATTCAAGTCCACTATGACATAATCTACATCGATTCAGTAGTAATACACTTGACTTATCCCCTCCAGAATACAACGACCCAACAACTCTGGATTAGTTGAAGAGTCCAAAGGTCCACAAAAATAACACCTTCCTTCCATATATAATTACTCTCTTTTTCAGTATAGTGAAAATAGTTAAAGGCTTAGAATATCTTTTTTGTATCAACTCTCTCTTTCACTATTGCACACTTTACTACACACTACAATATTTTTTCACACTTCACATTTTTCTCTCCTCATGCCTTACATTCTTCACAAAGGAAAAAACATCACTATTTATAGCTGAGAATTCATCCTTGTCTTGTATAGGATTAATGTGGATATAGATGTAGGTAAATGAATAAGGGAATTATGCCTTGGAGGTTACATGAGTAACAAAGTATAATGTGGTAGAACATGACTCAGTGGTTACATGAATTACAAGACACTATTAGTCATATGAGTTACAAGAAACTAATGACTATAATAGTTATAAGAACTAATAGTCATACAAGTTGCAAGAACTAATAACCATTTCTACCACAATTTATACTCAATAACATATGTACTTAATATTTTATTTTAATAAAACAATACATATGCACCAACACTAACTCATCCAAATACTGCTTACTCACCCTGTTCATAAGATCTACAAAGGCTACAGGAGTGTTAGTTAAATCAAAAGGCATAACAACGAATCTGAAATGACTATGCAAGTTATGAAAAGCTTTCTTAGAAATATCATCTTCTATTACTTTCAATTGATAGTAACCCAATCATAGATCTATCTTAGATAAACACTTTGCACCCTGGATCTAATCAAAGAGATTATCAATTTGAGTAAGTCGGAACTTGTTTTTAGCCATAATCGTATTCAATTGTCAATAATCTATACACATGAAAAGAGACTCTTCCTTTTTATGCAGAAATAGTACCAAAGAACTATAAGGTGACACACTAGCATGGATGAAGCCTTTATCAAGGAGGTCCTTTAATTAGTGCTTAAGTTCTTGTAACTCCGCATGCTCCATTCTATTAGGTGGAATGGAGTTTGATTGAGTGTCATGAAGGAGATTGATCCCAAACTCTATTTCCTTATTAGGAGGAACTTCAGGAAGGTCCTTAGGAATAACCTCGAGAAACTCATTAACTAACCATACTAATTGAAGTGGGAGACTTTGATCCTGAGAATTTTTTGCCCGGATAAGATGATAACAACACCCTTTAGAAATCATTTTTTGGGATCTAAGATAAGAGGTAAACTTTCCCTTAGGTTCCCTAGAGATATGATCCCATTCTAATACAAGTTTATTTAGAAAATGAAATGTAAATTTTTGGGTTCTACAGTCCAGAGATGCATAGCTTTAATAAAGTCAATTTATCACTAGAACAACATCAAAATCTATCATGGCAAGCTCTGTTAAATCCACTATAGTTTTCTTATTCTTAACAACCACCATATAATTTTTATAGACCCTTCTAGCAATAACAGACTCAATGGAAGTGAAACCTGAGAAGGATTTGGGATACTTTTAGGACTAAACCTAAAACCCAAAGCAAATAAAGAGGACACATATGAAATGATAGCATCAAGATCAAGTAAAACATAACAATTCAAAGAAAAGACATGTAACATACTTATGAGTACATCCGACAAAGTCTTGGATTCCTAGTGAGTGGATAATGTGTAGAGATGGGTTTGCAACCCACCACTACAAAAGGTAGTACATTTTCTACTAAGGTCGAAGAAGTAATTGGAGCCTTGTAAACCTCGAAAGTTCCCTTAGCGGAAAGAAAATCCCTTAGATAATGAACTGACTGACCACATTCATTGCATGTGTTTCCTCCTATATTACACCACCCTAGGTGCATCTTTCCATAAGTATTGCAAGGGGGATAAGATGGGGAAGACTGAGCCCCACTACCTTGATATTGATTTTCCTATATCCAACGATTCTGGGTGGACTAAGATCTTTGGTCATTTGCAAGCTTTGGTGTGGGCTCACTAGTGGATGAAGGAGCTAATGCCAAAATGTTTTGTCAAGAGAACCGGTCCTTTTGCCTATCACTGTCCTCACAATGGGTGTGCATTATTGAGTAGGGTAATCCTTTTCAGCATTTTTCTCGAAAGGAATTGAGGTTCTCACATTTAATGTTTGACTATTGATTCCTCATGGAGGAATAGTCTTAAAAGAATGGGAAGTGTAGGAATTATAGCGAGTTCAAGAGACATAGACTCTTTAGCATGACACAAGAACTTGAAGAAAAAGGAACATTTCTTAAATGTCTCATATCATAGCCTCCTCATTATAAGTGTCACACACTACATACTCATAAAAGGACTCTACTCAACACGGTATTGTATACACCATCAGTCACTTGAATATTAAGCTTGGATACCAAGTTTGTCATGTCTCAAAACCCCACCCTAGATTTGACATGACACTTAGAGCCCTATTAGGCTCGTGAGCATCAAACAACCTACTTAACCCAGATAACTCAAAAATAATACCAATTTAAAACCAATGGAAAAAGTAAGGCCCCTTTTAATTACTAATTTGTAGGTCTATGAAAACTCAACCAACAGAATAACAGTGTCTATGTCGGGAAATATCCCCCAACAAACCATGAAAACTAAAAGAAAGACTAATAAAATAAAATCTACTTTTTAGAAGATGGAAAGCTCACCATAACACTGATTGCTATCCCTGAATGATCTACTGCTATTCAAACCCCTGAATGAGGGCCTCTGATCTTACATTATGAAATGATGTAGAGTTAAAGGACGATCAGTACAGCGAGTACTAGTATGAAACCTCAGGAATGCCAAAAATATGTCATTAACGACCATTTGAAACTCTTAACCCAACTTTTAAATATCAAAGACTCAATTATGTGAAAGCATTCCATTCAGTGCCACCACCCAAGTCTTTTAAAAATCATATGAGGTAATCCACTCATTTAAAACTAACAATGCAAATTTTGAAATCATAATAAAGTGATTTGCACACAATTAAGAAGAGAGGAATATTTGTAAATCTTTTTTCATGAAATCATCTCTCAACTCTAACCAATACATAACATAGTAAATACATATTATAAAATGTGAACGTTGTGTGAGTAGTAAGAAGTAGGGAGCATTCAAACATACCTTTCGATGAAGGACTTAGGAAAGAAACCTTGAGAATTAACCTTAGTTCTTGCTTCATGAAGCCTTATGAATTTTCAAACTTTTTAAGATGATGAGAGAAAAAGTGGAGAGGTTTCTGATCGTGTGTTATGGTTATTAGAAGTGTAGGGAATGTTTTGAATAGTTCAAGGGAAGTTTTGAGTAAGCAAAGAACCAAACTATCCCTAAGAAAGCTATTTAAAAGTGCTAAAAATTCCCGTGTGATGGTTCTCAGACCCCTGACGAACCATCATACAAACCATCACAGATGTCCAAAATTTGGCTTTGGTTTGATGGAGTGACATGATGGACCATCAGAACTTGTGACGGCCACCATAGGGAACATCACATAATATGACGGCCATCACTCCAGTCGTCGGATTTTAGCAAATAACATTTTACTCCAAACACAAAATGATGCAAACCTGGAGTATTTGGAAAGAAAACTCAAACACCTTTAATTTGTTAGGTCATGGTCTACCTAATGTTTTAGTCATTGGGAGATATAACCGTTTAAAGTTGACCCTAATAAAATCTTATACAAACAACTCAATTGGTAAAGAAGCTTTCAACTTAATCTTGAGAGATAAGTTCCTCAAGACCTTAATTCATATTCAAAGCTCCTACCATAGTAAGGAATTGGTTTCAATACATATGAGACGTTAGAAAACATCAGGTTTGGGGTCGATACACATTTAAAGAACAACTCGAATCATAGTTGAAAATTTGGGGTGCTACATTCTGCTTATTAAACATTTCTATATATGCTATAATGCAATCCTTGTATATGAATTTTCGAGTTTTAACTTCCAGTAAGCATTTAGGCTTAAGAATCCGTTATAGGTGATGATCTTTATGAAGACAAATTCTGACATAGTCCTTACTTTAAAACATTATCACTTTTGGTGATTTGTGCAGATTGAGGAAAATATCAACCTTCTCTCCCAAGTTCAAAATAATATCTGCAACGTCTTAAATAGGTATGATTGTTAATATATAATTTTTTATATATATATATACAAGTTTGAATATTTTTATTAATGCATGTATTTATTTTTGCGTACTCTTGTCTTCTTTACTGTGGCAATTTCTTTTAAAGCATGTATTGTAAATAAAGAAGATAAATCGACCAACACTTATGATAAAGAAAGAAAAACTAGACATCTATCAAAAAGAGAGGAAGAAATGTTAAACTTACTACCAAGGGTTTGTTTAATGTCCTAGCAAAGTGTATCAAATAAATTACAGTACATATTTGTATAAAATTCTTAACAAGGTACAAAATTTCTTGTCTTCGCTGGACTTGTTTGCACTTTATTACGTGCTAAAATACAATGATCTCTTTCAGCTTGAATGATGCGCAAGAGATGACATTGATGCCTCCACTCCCTGTGAAGCTGAACGAGGAGCTTGTCAAATCAATCCTTCAGAAACCATCAACATTCCCTAATAAATCATGAGATCCTTTTAATCGATTAGAAAATATTACACTTGCAATAAATTAATACTGTTTTTGTTCCATTTGCATTGTTAGAGTTTGTTTCTACTCTATGTTTTATTTCTCTTAATCTTATTTCTATGCATTTTCATCTTTGTTGAAATAATATTAGATATTTATTGGTTTTATCATGTGAATTACAGTATGTATTAGAAAGATTTTTTTTGGTAAATAATTTTTTTCGTAGATGTTAGATTGAAAAATGTTGGACACCATCCATCTATTGATTGTTTTTTTTTTGCTATATTTATTTTCTTTTTCAAAGTTCATGTTATACATTATATAATAGTTTTTTCCATGAAGATTGTGGCCTCTAATTTTTTGGACACATCTATAGCATTTATCAGTTTGTATGTAGTTAGTTAGATAATATTAGACATGTAAGAAGTGGTGAAATCAGGATTTTGATTTAAGGGGTTAAAAATTTGAAGAAGTAGACAAATAAATTTGTTGAAGGGGGAGTCGACATCTACTATATATACATAAAATATTATTTTAATAATGTATAAATTGTATAATTTTCTACTAAAGGGGGTTCAAATGAACCCTTTGTAACACTCCCAAATTTTTTTGACCTATCCTGAGTAGAGACCCAGACGAAATAGAGAAAAGTGATGCAAAAAAGTCACTGGGAGAAAAACCACAAGGGCCACCTACGGCTCGTAGATGAGGTCTGGTAGGTCGCCCCTGTGACTTAAATTATTTTCCAAGTCTGAGGACTCAAGGTATGAGATGGTCTACGACCCATATGAGATTCCACAACCCGTAGATTTTGTTTCGTGAAATGAGATCTCAAAATCAACCTTTCTGGATATATGACTTACAAGTGCAACAACATCCCGTATAATATTTTACGACCCATAGAAAAAGGTTTCGTCAATTAAGGCGCAATTTCCAGTAGTCCAACTTTTGGGCACCCTCATTTACGAGAGGCCATATATGGCTCATAAGTGGATCTACGACCCGTAAAATGTGGTTTTGTAGACCCACTCGACGATTTTTAAGAAGGGGATTTTTGTCCTTTAATACACTTTTTAATTGAAACCTTCAACGTTTTGGACTTAATTTAAGTCCTATATCATAATACTAAGCGTATTATTCTATAATACATAGTTAGACAATTCTTGAAAGCATCAGAGAAGAAGATGAACGAGGGATTCAAGTTCAAACGTGAGGATAGATAGACGATTGATTGTTCATCCAACTTCCAAGTATGTAAGGCTTCCTAAAGCGTAGGACTGACTCCGTCCACGTGCTCTTGTTCATCGTTGAGTCGATTTATATATAATTATTTAGTATATGAAAAATCCTATGATCCTAACCCTTGAGTTA
>JBCEWC010010118.1:0-17996 GCA_038996855.1 Solanum aculeatissimum | reverse complement strand
AAAATGTTTAGGGTAATAAAGTAATTTTGTTGGTCAAAGTAGAACAACTTATAAGCTGTAAAATAAAAAGTTGGGGGTAGGCAGCTTTTAACTTATTTTAAGCAATTTTAAACTTTTTTTAAGCTAATTTATAATTTGCCAAACACTTTTTTAAGCTAAAAAGAGCTTAAAAGCTAGTTTGACCAGCTTTTAAGCTAAGCCAAACAGGCTCTTAGGAACACAAAAAGAGTGAAAGAGAACCAATTTGGATTAATGCTGCTAAATCTACAATGGAGGCTATATTCTTACTAACAAGGTTGATGGAAATCTCATGGTAACAAAGATTCAAAGGAGAAAGAGAAAAACAATTAAGCTGGAAAAAGACAGAAGAAAAAGGTAGGGGGTCAGGGGTGGGGGAACAAGTTGTCCGTGTCTCCTCAGAAAATCACAATCAAGGAGACAGAGAAATTTTTGGTGATGAAGTTTCATTGCGGAAACACAATACAGAGGAGGAAGCTGATTTATCTGATGCCTTTGTAACAATGTATTCGAAAGAGGATCCTGCTCCATTACAAATTGATAATAGTGCAGTGGAGGAGGATCTGGCTTTAAAAGCAACTACATGGGTCCAATCAAACATGTACAAACTGAGTCAACAATTTGGAGTTGATTTCAAGGGGTGTAAAAAAGAAGCCTATTGTCACGGACTTAGACTTCAACTAAGATTTCCATACGGCATTCGACGACTTACTCATGATTCTTTAACAATTGTGTAAGCTCAAGTAAGTCTTTTAACTAGATTGCTAAGGGAATGCTAGATTGACGAAAAACAAAAAAATTTTTCAGAGAAGACTTTTTTATAAACTTGGGAGATTGCTTGAACTTTTCTTGATAGTTGTATAAGTGAGTGCCCCCTCCTATTTATACTACTCACTAGGGGCTAAAGTGTAAATAATAATTACTTTATAAGTCCTATATTTACAAATTGGTCTCTCTTCTAGAATTCTTTACACATCTAGAGTATTCTAAGGGTTTTCAAGATTTATCTACAATATTCTAGAGTCTTCCCTAAACCTCTCCATGACTATAGATTCTTCCCCCTTTAAGATGATCATGAGGCGGGTTGTGACACTATGCTCTATTGATGAAATTAGACCAAAGGAGATGAAAGGGGGAGGAACCTAAGGCCACACACAACAATAGCATTGTCCCAAAAGAAATTAGGAACTTGTTTTTTGATATGAATTTCAAAGACGGGGAACCATGGTCTAGTGGGAAGCCATCTGGTCCAGGTGATTTCTCCACAGCACACATATTCAAGCACTCTAGTATCTCTTCCTCCTCAAAGGGTCTTTGTAGCCATATCTGTTCCTCATCAATAATCCTTGAAGGCTCATGGAGTCTAAAATCAGGTCTCCAATTTTCGGTCTCCTCATATAGGTCTTTGTAGTAGTTTTGCAAAGCCTCCTTGATACTATCTGGATCTTGGATAGTAGTACCATTCACTTCTTATTGCTCCATGCGGTTGAATCTCTTGTGGGATGTTGCAATTATGTGGAAAAACATTGTATTCTTATCCACATGTTTTAACCATTTATTTTTGCTACCTCTTCAAAATCCATGATCAAATTGGCCTTTCACAACAATTCATCATTTTTGAGAGACCTCTCTTGAATGGTTTCCCAATCTGAAATTTGTTTCAGGATGAACTTCAATGCAACATTCTTTGCTCTAATCCCAAAGAAGCCTGGAGCCACGGAGCTAAAAAAACTTCATTCCAATTAGCCTGGTTGGGGGTGTATACAAGATTATTGGCAGAGAGGCTAAAGAAAGTAATAAATAAATTAGTCAACAAACATCAGATGGAATTCATTAAGGAGAGACACATAATGGATGCAACACTCGCAGCCAGTGAATGCATTGACTTCAAGATTAAGAGTGGGATCCCAGGCATAATGTGTAAGTTGGATATTCAGAAAGCTTATGATCATGTGAATTGAGCTTTCTTACTAAATATTCTCAGGCAAATGGGGTTTGGAGACAGACGGGTGAAATGGATAGAATACTGCATTAAAGCAGTCAGGATCTCTGTGCTGAATGGAGAACTTTTTTTTTTTTCTGTATTAGAAAGGGGTTTGAGACAGGGTGATCCCATCTCTCCTTTCCTGTTCATTCTGGCTATGGAGGGATTTTGGCAGCATGATGAGAATAGCAGCTCAAAAAAGATGGATTAGAGGGTTCAAAGTTGGGGACTGTGTAGGGGGAGATATAGAAGTTGGTCATCTGTTGTAGGCAGATGACGCTAACATTTTTTGTGAACTAGTGGCTGAATAAATAAGCTATATTAGAGTGATTCTTGTCTTGTTTGAACCTTTAGTAGGGATGAAAGTCAACTAGGGGAAGAGCAGTTTAATCTCAGTGAATGAGGTTAACCAGATTTTAGATATGAACAGTATCCTAGGAAGCAGAAAAAAGCATTTACCCACAACTTATCTGGGTATGCCTCTGGGAAGCAAACGTATGTCTTTAGAGATTTGGGATGGCATCTTCGAAAGAACAGAAAAGAAACTCTCCAGATGGAAGGCTCAGTACTTGTCCCTAGGTGGTAGATTGATCCTAATCAATTCTGTCCTAGATGTATTACCCACTTATGTGATGTCCCTATTCCCAATTCAGTAAAAAGTTGTGTAGAAACTTGATAAGTTTAGAAGAGATTTTCTTTGGTATGAAAACAAAGAAGGATAGGGTTACTGCCTTGTTAACTAGAAAGCAGTAATGCTAAATAAAGGAAGAGGGGGATTGGAGGTCAGAAATCTCAGATTGCAGGATGAGAGTTTACTGATGATATGGAGATACACTAAAGAGGGAAGGGCTCTATGGAGAAAAGTAATTGTGACAAAGCTTGGTGAACTTAATCCATGGTGTTCCAACATTGTATATGATCCTTATGGTATAGGAGTTTGGAGAACAATAAGAAATTTATGGCCATTGATGGTAGCCAATCTTAGCCTTAAGATAGGCAATGGAAATAAGACAAAATTCTGGCACAAACGATGGATCGCACCACTCAAGGAGCAATTTCCAGATCTGTAGAAACACCGAGGCTAGGGTGAGTGAATGTTGGTCAGTATAGGGATGGGATATCTCCTTCAGAAGAATGTTAAATGATTGGGAGATTGACAGAGTGACCTCATTACATGGAAAGCTAGGAGGAAACAATTGTTGCAACAGAGGCAGATTGGGTATTGTGGAAACACAACAAAGATGGTAACTTCTCAGTAGGATGTGCGTACAAGAGAGGCTTAAAGTTGGTAGGGGGAGGGTACTCTCTACCATTGGAAGTAGTTTTGGGAAAGTATCACTCTCACCAAGGTAAAATGCTTTACTTGGCTAGTCATTAAGAGGGCATGTCTAACTCAAGAAGTTCTGCAGAAGAAAGGGAGACAACTAGTTTCCAGGTGCTTTCTGTGTAACACTATTGGGGAGACAAACAAGCATCTTTTCCTACATTGCAGCTTCACCACTCAGTTGTGGAATCTCTTCCTCAACATAACAAGTTACAACTGGACAATGCCAGAGCACACACCAGATCTACTAAGTTGCTGGATTAGGAGATGAGGTAGTAAGAGTTTAAAAAAATGGTGGAGTTCCATCATGCATATGGTGGTCAGTATGATCGGAAAGAAATGGTAGATGTTTTAAAGATAGGTTCAATTCCATTCATAAAGTGGAATGGAATTGCATTGTATCCTTACTTTTTTGGTGTAAACAATTGTGTATAGTTGATGTAGATGGTAGACTTATTAGGAGACTTGTGATTGAAAAAAAATTCCTTTTTGGAGGTGGCTAGCATGCCCTTAATGCTGAAGAATGCAACCTTACCAGTTTTAAAAAGAAAACAAAGATGAAAGACCTACACATACTGGTTATTGATCTAGAGAAAACATATGATAAGAGTACCATACAAGGTCCTTTAGGTGTGTGATGGAGAAGAAATGAATCAATATTAAGTATATAAATGCCATAGAGGAGATGCATCTATGATGGAGCCGTCACCAGCATGAAAACAGTAGTAGGTGGTACAAAGGAGTTTCCCAATAACAGTCGGTGTACATCAAGAATCGACATCGAGTCCCTACTTGTTTAGCCTAGTTATGGACGAGCTAACCAATCTAATACAAGAGGAGATCCCATAGTGTGTGCTATTTATAGATGATATTTTGTTAATTGATGAAACTAGCGAGTGTCAATCCAAAGCTTGAATAATGGAGAAACATGTTATAGGGTAAGGGTTTGTGGATTAAGTAGAAATAAGACCGAATACATGCATAGGTTTTGTCAGCATGAGAGAAGAGAATGTGAGGTGAGACTAGATGGGATTGTAGTGTGCCAAAATGAAAATAATTTTAGATATGTATGCTTGTGTCAAGAGAATGAAATGATAGATGAAGATGTTACTCATGGGATTAAAACAGAATGGTTGAAATGGAGAAGTTCTACGATGGTGTTATGTGATAGAAGGATACCTTTAAGTGAAAGGTAAGTTCGATAGAACAAACACTGACTATGTTATACATGAGTGAGTTTTAGGCTGTTAAAGTCCAACATATCCACAAGATGAGTTTTGCAGAGATGCGAATGCTAAGATGGATGTTCTGTTATACCAAGATTAGATAGAATAAAAAATGACCACATTCTACTAATAGCAAGTAGCATACATTGAGAATAAAATGAGGGAAGGTCACTTGAGATGGTTTGGATATGTTCTGTATCAACCTATAGATGAACCGGTCCATAGGTGTGAAACTATGGCAAGTAGCACACATTGAGAATAAAATGAGGGAAGGTCACTTGAGATGGTTTGGATATGTTCTGTATCAACCCATAGATGCACCGGTCCATAGGTGTGAAACTATGGTAAGTGAAGGTATTAAAAGGGGTGGGGTAGACCGTATTGGTCTGAAAAAACCTGCAATTGCTTGCTATCAGTACAGACTTAGTTAAAGATAGAGAATAGTGGGAAAAAAGGATCCTTATAGGCGATAGCTACTTGTTGAGGATAGATTTTAGATTCGTGTGGAACTTTTACTAGTGCTATTCTTATTATTAGTATTATTTATATATATTTTTAATGTATTTCTCATGTTTACTTAATATAATAATTTGTATTTTTCCATCTTAATTTTATTTTATGATGATGATATGAACTTAAATGATGAAATGAGGATTCATATAGCCAATCCTAACTTACTTGGGACTGAAGTGGAGTTGTTGTGGTCGTATGTTTCCCCTTCTCCTTCTTTCCTCCCTTTGCTAAAATTGGTTGTGTTATCTTATAATTTCATGTAGATGTCTTACCATGAAGTACTTAGGAGAGCTATTGTAGGATCTGACCAACTAGATCGCACTTTTGACGATCTTCTTCTGCTAGGATCTAATCATTTGTATTACTTAAGTTTCTATTTAGCTTTTACTCTTATTTGTTTTTCATGAAAGAGGTAACAATACGTTAGTATCAGCAAAAAGGCTGTGCTGGAGCTCTATATATTTACAATTCAAAAAGCCACAGAGAGTAAGCCAATAAATTATTTAGTTATTTTATTTGATAAGGTTATAAATTTCTTTGAAAGCTTAATGATTCTGGAAATTTCTGTCTGGGAAGTTATTGAACAGGATGATCTAGTATAATCATTCCCTTTTACCTTTTCCTACCAATAGCAATTATGATAAACTCTTTTTGGGTGCAATCCCTCTGTAACTTTGCTTCAATATCTTCAGTCCTTTTAATGTGACTTCTACTTCTGCCCACAACTTGGCATCTTCTCAAGGTACTTTATCTTTGCTTGTGGTATTGAATTTTTGGATTAGAAATTTGTCTTTACTGGTGGGCAGTGGTATTGGATATTTGAATCAGGCATCTGCCTTTATTGGTGATGAAGATAGGTAGCTGCTTAGTATCCTTTTCTAATGCTCGATTCTTTTTTTTTCCTTTTAATATACCTAATCTAAATTTTCATCTGCCTGCTCTTTATCATTATAGAGTCTTGAATTAAACCATGTAACGCTTGCAGACAGGTTTTGATATGGAGGAAATTTTCCGAAAATATATTCGGTACTCCTTGAATGAGAAGCCATTTAGCCCAGATTTAATAGCATATTTAATTCAGTTGAGGAAAGCATCAATGCTGACTGATACTGAAGTAGCTGGAATACTGAATGAAATTTCACGTCGAATTGTTCAAGACAAAGGTATTGGTTTTACTGGATTTCTTGTGAGCCCGTGGTTCTCTCTCCTTCAATAATCTGTTGTATGTTCTTCTAGTTTAGAAGATGAGGACTGATCTTCTACACTTGTAAAAAGAGGAGGCCTGGTTTCGCCCTTTCACACACATGCACGCCCCCAATGGGGGAAGAAGTAGCAAAAGTACTCTGCCTCATTGACCTAGAAGAAACTCATGTTTTATATGTCGAATGAAGCTACCTTGTGGCTGGACTTCTTGATTGAGAACCTATGCTTCCAATGATCTAGCGTTCTTTTCATTGGTCAAAAGTACACGGACATCACCAACAAAAGATCTACTATCTCTGTCTGCGAAGGATTTGAAACCGTTAAGTGTGCCCTAACCCACACATTACATGTTGCACTCTCACCACTAGACCAAAGCCCTAGACTTCATCTACTATTTCAAGGACCTAAGGCCAAAAAATATTTTCATTGCAATATGGATGTTCATTTAGGTTTGGTTTAATGTCTGTTGGACAAGTAGCAATATTGACATCATTTGTTAGTTATTTCACCATTTAGCCAAAAGGACTTTGTATCATGGTCTTGAGTTATTTTTTTCATAGAGTTTTTCCTCCCTTATAAATACTTTGGAGCCGTTTGGTAGGAGGGATTAGAGGAAATAATCCAGGGATTAGGGGAATGGTATTAGTTAATACTATGTTTTGTAGAAATTGGACCCATGTATTAACTAATCCATGTATTAGTTAATACCACATACATGATATTAACTAATACCTCCCATATGATGGTATTAACTAATACCTTGGGTTTAATATCATGGGATTATAGATAAAAACAAAAATATCCCTCAAATTCTTTTACATTTTTTTTCTTGATTTTATATTTTATATTTGTAATTTTGTACTAGTAAATTTATTTAAATAAATTATCTTACAAAATTTATTTATTTGCGGGTTCATATTTTCATAATATAAAGATAAATAAATTTACCATGTCAAATTTTTAAATTTTATTTATTTGTGTTTCATATTTACATAATAGGCAAAAAATATTTTGCCATGTCAATTTTTTTTTTTTTATAATTAATTTAGTTGAGTGATTTTATTGATACAAAACAAAGTCAAATGATGTTAGATATATTCTCAAAGTTGAGTGACCTTGTAAGATATAAACACTATATTAAAATACAACTTCCAAATTTTTATGTGTAAATATAGATTATTTATTTTACAATTATTTACCATCTTTTCGTTTTTAACAATAGATGGTCTATCTTTATTAAATTAAAAATTGACGTTTTATTAGTGGTGATTTATTAAGATCACAATTATTTATTCTCAAATAATTCAAGTGAGTAAATAACAAATATGATGACAAAATTATTGTTCTCCTAACAAGCACAAAAAAATAACCTACTTTGATCTAATTACATGAAATAGAAAATTTCATGATAATTCAAGGGTATAATTAGAAAGAAGCTTTTTGTAGAGTTTTAAACCAAGCACACGATTAGATGAGAAGCAATGAACCAAACACTTGATAAAAAATAATTCCTACATTATTAATACATGCGTTATTAATCCCTGCGTTACTAATCCCTGCGTTATTTATTTTTGTAACAAACGACCCCTTATATTGTACATAATTTGCTAAAACTTTGTAACTCTTCAACAGTTTATTTGTTGTAAACAAGTCTCTCAACTTTCAGGTCCAGTTGTTATGGATATATCAGGCTATTCTCAGAAGGGTTTGAAGAGAAAACTTGCTGTGCAAACTCTTTTTGGGAAGATTTATTATCTCTCTGAGGTAAGGGGCCCTATCAAATGAGGGCCTCATCCTACTTTTTAACATATTCTGCATATCTAAATCCTTTAAGGGTCATTTGGTGTGAAGGATAACATCAAATAGTCAAGAGGGTTAAATTATAGTGTCACTCAATTTGTTGTTTGGTTGGCAAGTCCGGGATAACTTATCATGGGATTAATAATTAGAACCGGGATAAGTTACCCCGCCGTATAATAATCCAGGGATAACTTATCCCAGGATAAAGTAGGTAAATGACAACGATATTCCTTTAAATCTTTTTCATAGACACTTTTCACATTCATAAAGGGTGTTTTTATAAATAAATAATTTGTTCTTAAAATTTATATAATGCATATTATTTTAAATGCAACAAACCAAACACTCAAAAAAAAAAAAATCTTATCATAACTTATTCCATCATAACTAATGCCATCGTAACTTGTATTCAAACCAAACGACTCCTTTGTTCTTTGATAATAGTGCTTAGTAATTATTTTTTCCTTTACTATTTTGACTTTGAAGGGTATATTCTCCTCAAGCTATCAGTTTAAAAAAGAAGAGAGTATCTTCTCCTCATCTCTCATGTTTAATACCCTCCTTTTGAATCCATGTTTGTATATTTTCCCTTACTATATTGACTATGAAAAGTATCTTCCCCTCAGTTGGCTTATTAAATGCATTCCTATGTAAGCTTGCTTTTGTCTTTACTGAATGATCTAACTTCATAATCAGATGTAGACAAACTAGTGACTCTGGGTACAATAGCATTTGCATCTCAACTTGCTTGCTCAGTTTTGTGTCATTAAAGCTTAGGATTTCTATGGTTATGTTTAAGTAGGACATGTGAACTGCCACTGGGGACGAAGATATAATGTAACTTGTTAGCATCCATGGTGAGGTCCAATTCAAGACAGGTCATTGCTGACCCAGATATAAAAGTAATCCTTCTGTCCAAAAAAGAATCCTCATTCCCTTTTGGTTGATCACAAAATAGTTTTTATTTTTTTGGTTATACAAGCAAAGCTTTCTATATAATTCGGAAGTTACCTAAAATGCATTTCTACTCTATAATATACCACTTTTACTTTATTGTATTTTCCTAAATCCAAAATACATATAGTTCCCACATTTCCCCCTAGAATTATTAAGTAACTCACTCTTTTTAGCAATTTTATTAGTTGCAGTCACGGGTCAAACTAGGATGAGTGATTCATCTGAACTAACTTTTTTGGTAATTATATTGAGTTTTTGCATCAGACTTTAGTAGTTGCTCCGCATTTTCCTAGGTTTTGATAGATTGTTATTCCTAGTCTACCCCATCTTGGTTAAAGATGTAGAATTTGGTTCTACTACTGTAGATGAACCCACTGAGCTTTCAACTATAGTAGAACTTTTAGAATTTCACTGTGATGTGCTTCTGGGTTCACCTTTATTGATTTGTCTTGCTCTATTTGTGAAACAGCTTCCAGAATTCTGCTCTAGGGATAGCTCCTTAACTGTCAAGGAAATATTTGGAGTGGCTGAGTAAGTGACTTCTTCCAAGATTTCAGTCATTGTGTGAGACTCTATAATTTAGCTAATCAGTCTTTGCTTTTCCTTGCGTAATATTTCTCAGTGAGGATGCTGAAAAGCTTCGCTTACATACTATCCCAGAAGCTGGGAACATAGATTCACTTGAGAGGATAGTGGACGGGTCAGATTCAGAAGATTCTGAGTGTTGATTTGGCTCCGGTTTCTTGATTCACGTACACTTGAGTGTAGGGAAGTTGTAGGTTGGGACATTGTGGAGAGTAATGCAAAATATGACAGAGAACTCTATTCCTTCTGCAATGCCCAGGTTATCCCCAATAGCGGAAAGAGAAAAGTCCGAAGTCGGAACATAAAACTAACCACCATGAGGCTTGTGAAATTGTCTAGAATTGCTTCACTTTTACGCCCACGACACTTCTGATACAAAATGCTTGTGTTTGTTGCATGTGTTATGTTTCGAGGTAACATATTTCAGTAGTGTTAGTCTCGAAATAGCAGAAATTATTACAGACCCCCCAGTGCTAGGGAAAAGTACTCCTTCCAATATATTAGAAACAATGTCAGTTTTTAGCCATTAAACGAAAAGTTTATGGGTATTAGATTTTGTTTGGCAAGCCACCTAAAAATTAGAATTGGTGTAATTCAACTTAGTAATTATGATGACCTGTTTGTTTGTTACAATATAATTATAGTGTAATTACAAATGTATTGTTTGATTACATAATTGTAATTATAAAGTTATATTAAATTTTAAACATAAAAGTTATCTAAAATTAAAAATTTATAGTAGACAAATAAGTGCATTTAAATGATATTATATTAAATATTTAAGATATATATTTTCATCTGAAAATATGTTAATTAATAAATATATGTTTTTATAACTAATATTATAAAAAATTATGAGATTTCTATGAACATCATGAAATGCATGTTTGAAAAAAATATAATATTTTGGATATGATGTTATAAAATTATTAAAATATTTGACAAAAAGTGAAAAAGATGATCTATCAAGTCTAACTAAAAATAAATAGCTTGTAATGTGAAATATCAAATCAATACTACTAAACCAAAGGAAACGAAAAATATAACATAAGTTTTAAATAAAAAAAAATAAAAAAATAAACATTGTACTCTTATGTCAAATTTCAACATAACGTACATAAATATGATTTAAAAGAAAAAAATTTCGTAAGTCTATAACTTTATTCAACAATAAATTCTACTTTAATTTAAAAATTAAAATACTAACAAACTTATAATAACAATAACAACATACCCAATAAAATTCTGCAAGTGGACAAGTCGGGTCTGGGAAGGGTAGAATATACACAAATCTTACCACTAACTCATGGAGATAGAGATGCTATTTTTGAAAGATCCCCGACTCAAGTGTATTAGTCCTGAAAGAACGAAAAAATAATAGATATAAAGTAGCGGCTAAAACGAAGAGCAATGTCAATTTTATAAGGAAAAAATAATAAAAGTAGCAAAATAATTGAAGAGCAATAACAACTCAATTATAATAACACGACTAATCCTATGACAAACCTTAAACCATCACAAGACAAGATAACAATCTACCCCTACTAGCCTACTAAACTTCTAGCCTAATACGTGACCTTTATTTCTTTCTAAGGTTATATCCTCAGTGATACGAAGTTGCGCCATATCATGGCTAATTACCTTTTCCCATTTTTTTGATCTATCCCCACCTCTTGCATAACTCCTAAACCAACCTCTCACACCTCCTAACTAGAGCATCGACACACCTCCTCTGCACATGCCCAAACCATCTCAATTTCACTTTTCTCATCTTGTGTGCCACAAAGGCCACCCCACTTTCACCCAAATAACCTCATTGTTAATCTTATCACTCCAACATGGCCACACATCCATCTCAGCATCCTTATCTCAACAACGTGCATCTTCTGAACATGTGAGTTTTTGACTGGCCAACACTCCGTCCCTTATAAGGTAGTCTAACCACCATTTTATAACTCACTTGACAACACTCCACCTCATATAACAAAGGTGGTCTAACCATCATTCTGTAAAACTTATCTTAAGTTTAGGTGGTACCTTCTTATCACACAATACTCTAGAGGCAGACCTCTATTTCATCCATGCTTCCCCAATGTGATGTGTAACATCTTCAACAATGTCTCCACTATTCTGGATGAAGGACCCAAGATACTTAAAACTTTCTTTCTTGGGAATAGGTTGAGTGACAAACATCGCTTCTATTCTTGCTTTATCCATCGTAACATTGAATTTGCACTCCAAGTATTTTGCTTTAATTCTCTCAATTTGAACCCTTCGAACTCCAGTGTATGTCTTCAAGCCTCCAACCAAGCATTAACTTTATCTCTAGTTTCATCAATCAGTACCATGTCATCCGCAAATAACATACACCATATAACTTACTCCTGAATAGATCGTGTCAACTCATGCATCACTAAGTCAAAACGATAAGAGCTTAACATAGATCCTTGATAAAGTCTCATTTTAATAGAAAATTACTCCGAGTCTCCTCCCATCATCCTAACTTGAGTTTTTTGTCCATCATACATGTCCTTTTATCGCCATAATATACATAATAGGGACACCTTTAGCCTCTAGAGAATATCTCTCGAAACTTTGTCATATGCCTTCTCAAGATCAATAAACATCATATAAAGGTCCCTTTTTCTTTCTCTATATTTCTCCACCAGTCTCCGCACAAGATGGATCACTTAAATAGGTGATCGTCCTGACATGAATTCAAATTGATTCTCTAAAATGGACACTCCTCTCCTCATCCTCATCTTCACTATTCTCTCACATACCTTCATAGTGTGACATAACAATTTGTTTTTTTGGTAATTGTTACAGTTTTGAATATCACCCTTGTTCTTTTATAATAAAATTATTGTACACCTCACCCATTCATCGGGTACCTTAGCAGTCTTTAAAATAACATTAAACAACCTATCTTGTCAATGCTCTTCTAAAATTTCACCGGAATCACATTGAGTTCGATCGCTCTTTCTTTGCTCATCCTAATAGCATGTATAACCTCTTCAACCCTAAAATTCCTATAATATTCAAATCCAAAAGAATATTTGAGTACACCAAATCACGCAACACAACATCTCTATCTCCTTTTGTATTTAAGAGTTTATGGAAGTATGCTTGCCACCTTTGCGTAATGGAGGTCTTGTCCACTAATATCTTATGTTCCTCATCCTTCATGCACTTTACTTGGTTCAAGTCATGAGATTTTCTCTCTCTCTCTCTCTCTCTTGAGCCTATACAATCTCTTATCCCTACCTTTTCTCCCTAGCTCGATATATAAGCATTTAAAAGTTATCGTCTTAGCACTTGTGATCACCTATTTTTTTTCCGTCTTTGCCGTCTTATAGATATTCTTAAGCTTCCTTTTTTCATCCTCATCCATACACTCCAACCACATTGTATAGGCAACCTTATTAGGTTTCACTTTGCTTTAAACTTCTCCATTCCACCACCAATCACCTTGACGATCACCAAAGATCTCTCTCGATACTTGTAATACTTGATAGCTCCTGTTCTAATGCAACAAGCAGTCATGTCCCATATGTTGTTCACATCTATGCTACTACTCCAAGCCCCCAAACTACTCAACTTCTCCCCTATCTCTTGAGAAAGGGTAAGAGTCAGAATCCTTCATCTAATCCTCGATCAATCATAAAAAAGTTTTTGTTACTATCTAATTTCTCGAGTCATGATGGCACCTACCATAATCCACAGACAGGTAAGCCAATCTGTAATTTGGAATCACAAGTAATGGGTTTAAGGGCAGAAACTAAATAAGAGTTAGAATCCCCCACCTAATCCTCGATCAATCATAAAAGGGTTTTTTTTACTATCTAATTTCGTGAGTCATGATGACACCTACCATAATCCATCGGCAGGTAAGCCAATCCGTAATTTAGAATCACAAGTAATGGGTTTAAGGGCAAAAACTAAATAAGAATGAACATTATAAAAGCTAAACAGAGTAATAAGCAGAAAGAACCCAAAATATAATACAAATATACAACAATGATCCCTACGTAAAGCCTAAAATCACAAGTACAGAGCTGCTACAAAATAGATAGAAATTCCAAAAGTGGACAAAAAATATATACACAACAGGCTATTTTTAAAGAAGGAAAAAGACGAGCCACAAATGCTGAAGAAGACTTTAATGATCCAAACACCAGGTGCTCACCCTCGTTGGCGGATAAGACTACTACAAGCTCAATAATTTACTGGTAGCTAGTGCTCAGACCAATATCACAAAACAGATGCAGAGTGTAGTAAGAGTACCAGAATTAGGTAGCTAGTAGGCATCATAGACTGATTGAGTGGACAATTTAAGTAATAGAAAATACTAGAATAAAACATAGAAATAGGTCAAGGATAGAAAGCTGTAAAGGCATGCACACAGGTGTAACTAACCCAATTGAGCACCCTAAGTCCAACACATACACTGCACAATTTGAATAAAGACCTGAATGGACTCCCATAAGCCCGACAACTGCACAAAAAAAATTAAAACTACTTAGAATCAAATTTGCAAAGAAATTCTGAGATCATAGAACCAGGACATTATTCAAAGCTATTGGAAGGTGATGAGGCCGGAGCGTAAATATAGATGTACGTCGAGAGTGTAACTAAAGTCAAGGTTGAAATGTAAATTTGGATGATCGCTAAAACTATCTCTGAAGTTGAGTCCGAAGCATAAATCCAAATGCTCACTAGAATTCCCAATAAAGTCGAGCCCGAGCATAAATCTGGATGCTTGCTAAATGTCAAAGAAGCTGAGGCCGGAGCATAAATTCGGATGCTGGTCGAACGTACCAATGTGCCAATTGAGGGTGACCATATCAATTTTAATCCAAAGACTCCATCCATCTGAGAAGAATCCAACATCCCATACTAAAATCATAGAAGACACATTGTTGTCATTGTAGTTAGTGAAATAATAAAATTGGAAATTATGGATAGTAAGCCATTAGATCAAGGTTACTGCCTAGATAAGGCTCATCTCTATTATACCCAAGTCTGCTATATCAATCTACAATAGCTAGGCTGATAGTACGGTGTTAAAAAAAATAATGTCATCGGTTCTAAAATATCACAAGTCTATGACAAACGCTAGTCTAATTCTAGACTAATGCCAAGTAATGCTCTAACATAACACAAAATAAAGTACCAAGCCGACCATAAGGTATGAATGATCTAAACATATTAATTCAATTACTTGTTGTACCCGAATATAGCCTAAAAATAAGAATCTAACAAGAAGGGCATACTCAGCTAATCCCCTACCAAATTCATGCAAATCCACATACATTCACATATTCAAACTCAATCTAAAAGAAGGAAAGCCATAACCTACAAATTAGTAGAATAGACGTGCTCTAAATCACCTTAACTGAGCTTTTCCTTTTTGAATAGCCTTGAAATGCTTCACACTTTAAGAACATGATTACAATATCAATACGATTATTTTGACTCTAAAATTTTTCAAGAAACAAAGATGGACTAATTTTGCAGTCTAAAATGAAAATGTGGGACTCATGCTAGAAATTCTGAAATTGACTCTGCAAAAACTCCTAAATAGTTCCTCGAACTTGTATCCCCAAAATAAAACAAAATTCAAGGTCCAAAATAACCCAAATGAGTTCTAAATCGATCATGCACAATTTTCTCAATTATAGATAACAATTTCAACAAGGCAGAAGCTATAACTAAAATTTAATCTCTAATGGAGCCTTCCCAACACCTTTCGATCACAAATCCACATAGCCACAAGCTTCCTAAATCCACCAGACTTGGAATCACTAAATTCAAACTTATATCGAGTGAGAAACCTATATTGAAGTTATGAGCTCCGAGTTGATTGTGTCTGGTCTTAAGTTAAAAGACCAGACAAAAATCTTCGTCATGATCATGGAACAAGGGTCACGATTATGACATCTTAGATAAATGACCATTGCGATTGCGATGATCAAAGCTCGTGATCACGATGCCTAAGGTGGGTGACTGACTCTTCGTGATTGCGGAGGCCTCACTGCAAACGCGGTAAAGAAGGCCATTGACACTAGAAAAATGTTGCAATAACATTTTTGGCCAAGTGTAAAATCTCCATCGGGGTTCTTAGGATTCATTTAGAACCCCATGTGCACAAACATACTATATTATCCCACCAAATTCAATATTCCAAACTCAGTAGCCCAATCAAAATTCCCTACGAGGTCATCTCGACAAAAAATAGGTCCCACATCAAAGGGCTGGTTTTAACTAAAATCCACCAAGGGGCTCGAAATCAATCTAGAAGCTAAGAAAAAAGTTATTCTAGACCAAACTCGATATTCTGAAGCTAATAAAGATGATAGAATGGAGTTGGGACATGATTTCCATGAATGTTGAACAAAATCAACTTTAGGCCAAATTTTAAAGGTTAAAATGCTAAATGATTTATACTCATACCGAAAACCTCAGAACTCAAGTCGATCATACTTTTAGCCTATGGATATTCTAGAGTTGATGGAATTGTCAAAATCTCATTTTGAGGATGTTTACCTATATTTTTGACTGAAGTCAACTTTTCAAGTTATAAGGGCCTCAAAGCATAAAAATTGCACAAAATCTAAATGAGCGACTGGGTGATCGAACTGTTAGTACCTTCAAGTCATAGATGACCTGGATCGTTATGGGAAAGCTCTAATAGTTGAAAAAAGGGTAGCTACACAGAAATGACCCAGAAAGTCATTGAAACATCCACTACTAAAATAACTTTCATCTTTGAAAATAAAAGTCAAAAAGTACTTGAAGGCTCAAATAATTCGGAGAACTACTCTCACATCTCCTGCTAGGTATCCCATGTAGCCTTCTCGATTGGACAAAGTCCCTAATGGATCTTAACCATAGGAATGACTATGTTTTGACATCCCTGGCTAAAATAGCAACCGACTCCACTAGAAAAATTAAATGATCATCCAACTCAACTAAAGCATATTGGAGCACATGAGACTCATCTGGAATGTACCGACGTAACATCAAGACATGAAAAACTAGATTAATGGATGAAATTGTTGGAGGTAGATCTAACTCATATACAAGCTCACCAACTCTACTTCTCAAAAGGCCCAATATACCTGGGGCTAAGCTTGCCTTGCCTTCCAGATCTCTTCATGCCTTTCAAGGGTGATACACGCAAGAACACCCAATCACCAACACTGAAGCATTAAGGACGATCCCTATGGTTAACATAACTCTAGTGCTTGCTCTAAGCTGTCCTCAACCTATATTGGATCACCCAGACCCTCTAGGGCCTCTTATAACAACTCTATACCATGTGGCCTAGGCTCTAAAGACTCACACCAACCAATTAGAGAGTGCAACACATACCATATAAAGCCTCGAATGACACTATCTAAATGCTCCAGTGGTATCTATTATTGTACGCAAACTCCATTAAGGGAAAAACCTAATCCCAGTGATCCCCAAACTTCAATACAAAGGCGCACAATATATCCTCTAGGACTGGAATAGTATGTTTTGACTGGATATCGGTCTGTGGGTGGAAAATAGTATTGAGATCAACTCGAGTACCCAACTCTATCTGAAAAGTCCTCTAAAAGTTAAATGTGAACTAAGACCCTCGATCTGAAATAACAGATATCGGCACCCCATGAAGACGAACTACCTCTCGAATATAGATACGAGCTAACTACTACGCATTGAAAGAAGACTGAACAAGGAGGAAATATTCTAACTTGGTCAATCAATCAATGATTATCCAAATGTTTTAGCACCCCTAGAAGTCCTAGGAAATCCCATCACAAAGTTTATGGTGATACACTCCCACTTCCACTCATGAATGGGTACTTTAGAACTTCTCACCAGGCCTTTGATGCTTGGCTTTTACCTGCTGACAACATAGGCAACGAGATACATAATATGAAATATCTCTCCTCATACCATCCCACCAATAACGCTACCTCAAATCTTGATACACCTTTGTGGTGCTTGAATGAATAGAGTATCTGGAATCATGGGCCTCGTGATGAGTTAACTAAATCAAGCCTCCTATTTTAAGAACACATAGATGATCATCAAATTACAAAACATCGTATGAACCAATAGTGGCCTTCTATCATCACCTTGTAACCTACTCTAAGTGCTACTAGTGACGTATCCACAGACTGTATGTAACACCCCGTATTTTCCTCATGCTAGTACTATTTATATAACACTTGATGCAGCCTTGTGATATAGGTGGTGGACTAAGTTTTTCATATGAATGAGAGTAATTTGAATTGGGTCGGAGGTGATGCAAGGTCCCACATGTTTCAGTGGGTGTGAGTCCAAGTTAAACTCGATGATAGCATTTAAATTCAGAATAACAAGGTGCTAT
>JBCEWC010010117.1:0-17996 GCA_038996855.1 Solanum aculeatissimum | reverse complement strand
TCATCACTTCATTATTTTCAGGTAGCTACCCCTCTCATGAGGTTTCATGAAGTGTTATGTCATAAGCTCTTCAAGAACACATTACCTTTTAATTATGATTATTTTGATCATTTGCTCCTTTCCCTTTCAAGAATTATTTTATTTGGGATCAATTACATGTTTCATAGATGTCGTAAACTGTGTCTTTCAGGGATATTCAGTAAGAGCATTTCAACTCTTAGTTTCTTATTATCTCTCCCTTATGTTAGACAACTAACATATATTCCAATCTATCTTGAAGAATCCATCTTTTATGCATCATGGTATATTTGTTAATCATATATCACATATCAAAATTATTAGATGAAAATTCTATGGTCCCTAACCATAAATTAATTGAGGGGAATTAGATCATAATGTATTGGTCTAGTGCATATCTTTATATGTAATTTATCATATTTCAGATCATAAAGCATTGTTCTCATAAACAATGATTTACCATTTATCTTAAGTATTTAATGTCAATCAGCTTGGATATTTATTAATATCATCAAGATGAATTGTTTTGATTATGTATTCTGAAAGTTGTGCTCTTAACTCAATTATCTTGCACAAATAATTTTACAAATGTCAAACTTCAGGTTGATAATAAATGCACATGTGATTATTTTATAAATTCATCCATTTATAATATCACATGATGGTGAACGGGTCCATATTCACCTTTTATACTTTCAGAATTTAGGGGATTCAGTGCCAACATTAGTTGATCCAATCAACTTATCATGAGAACAAACAATCTTGAATTTTTTTTATTTCTTCAATATATGTCTAATAAGTAAACTTCGAGTTTACCATGACATGTGTCTTTTGCTCTATTACATGAGTAGATTTATTACTCGGGGAGTACTTTTCATATTCATTTCTTCTCAATTGCTCCATCTCTCTTCTGGAGATGAGTCGTGATGATATCACGATAAAGTGCATATTCATTCATATTGAAAAGTTTTATTGAATATTATCACATTCACTTCAGGGAATGGATCTGTATCTGTAGCACTTATCAAAAAGTTCTCATTCTTCAAGAATAGAACACAATCATTTAGTATATCAATTTATGACAGCTTAGTACCTCATTTTATGTTTACATGCATTATTCAATCACTTGTCTTCTTTCAAACATTATGCACTGCTACCACATTCACTTTAGAGAATAGAGCTTTTTAATGGAACATATTTTATGACTTTTCATCAAAAGCATATTATTTTGTTTTAGTCATCATTCTATCATTAATATGGTGCATTGGGACTTGAACTTAACGTCTTATTCATATAAAGATATCGTAGATCAATGGGAGTTGAACTCAATATTTTATCATCATGGTGCATCGAGACTTTAACTTGATATCTTACCCTTTTTGGTGCGATAGAACTTAAATCTATCATCTTATCATCACCAATCAAGTGATTTATCTTTCTTTCAGGGTGTGTGAAGTAATCTGTTACATCAAATTTTGTGTTGTCAACATGATTTTTAGAGATAAAATTTACTTCAAAATTTTTCTCTTACTTCTTTAGTGATGTTTGATAAAACTCAACCAAGTGTTTGGGAGTATGATACTTACTTACAAAGTAGTCTTTTTCATCACATTGATAAAACCCTTTTGGTGGTGATTTTCTTTGGTGAATGATTAACGCCAGGACAAGAATTTTATTCTTGGCCATTCTCAGGATCACGATAAGATCTACGACCTTTTCCATGCATGGTAGGCATACACCTTATTCACTTCAGAAAGCGGTGTAGATTTAATAGGCCAATTCTCATGATTTTTTTTATTAACAAATCATTATTTTGTTTAACCACAAGAATATGAGAAATCAGTTCATAATACTTCTTCTCTCGATATTGTTGTTGTAGCAACATATTCGAAGTATGAAACGTGGAGAACGTCTTTTCCATTATATCAATATATAATCGTTTCTCTACACAGTTTCAATTAAAAAGTGATTCTGAACATAACAGAATCATACCCCATGAATAGACTTAAAAGTCTTCTAGCCTCAGATGCATCAAATCATATCATGATTTTGAATGTATGAGCATCTTCAAGTGGTCATATCTTTGTTTTTGGCTTTTTCACTAAACAAGTGGATTCATGACTGTGAGATGTTCAATTTTTGAAATTTATCAAGATGATGATGCAAGAATATCATAATTTTAGCACATTCTTATTTTGATGCTTTATTTTCATTCTTAATGGTGTCTCCAAGACACCAAACATCCGACACTAAGCATCCAACACCTATGAAGGATAGTTCTTGCCCAAACTATGAAGGGCAACGAACTCAAGTTTCGTAAAGTTAGTCATATCAATAAAGAGAAAATAAATAAATATAAATAATATCTTAACCTTGAAAGTTAATATTCACTCTTTAAGATGGTAGAGTCTCGTGCTGATAACGTGTTATGAAAGTATAAAGTAAAAGAACAAGAAAATACTCTTTAAGATGATAGAGTCTCGTGCTGATAACGTGTTATGAAAGTATAAAGTAAAAGAACAAGAAAATAGAGAGAAGATTTTTTATTGCTCTTGAATAATATTCAGTTGCCTTTTACAATGAAGAAAACCTTTATATTTATAGGAAAAAACTGACTTGGTCTCCAGTAAGAAACTAACTTGGTCTTCAAATAGAATTCATAACTATTATAAGAATCCACATAATAGACATTCACTACAATTAAATATATTTATAATAAAAATTAAGTAATCTTGAACTTATTGTAATAAGTAGCTCTAAGTTTTTCAAAAAAATAAAATAAAAATAAAAAAAAGTACAACCAAGAGGCAACAGCCTCAACGTAAAAAAAAAATATTCCAAAAAAACCCTACAAAAGATAGGTTAGATTAACAACATTCCTATTCTTAATTAATAAAATAAATAATATCCTACTTAAAATAGAAAAGAAAATATATAAAAGAGTTTTAACACACACGAAAAATTAAATTAAATAAAGTAAAGTAAAATAAATAAAACAACAAAAATCACCACGAGGCTGTTCAACCTTAACGTAAGGAAAAAAAATATATACTCCCAAAAAATCATATAAAATAGGTTGCATAATATGAAAAGAAGAATTAGAAAAAAATTTCTAATTATTATTTCCTCAAGTTATCATTTAGTTTTATTTGATTAATGTAATTTTCATTTTTTTCTTTAATAATAATCATGAATACTAACGTGCATTAGTAGGGGAAAAATTGACTCCAAGTTATTATAGTTTCAATAAGATTCAAACTACCATAAAATATATGTACCTATTTTTTTAATGTGTGAGATTCCTTAAATTTAAGATAGAGTTTATACTACACATAATAATAATTTAATTGTTCTTTTAATATATTGAAATAGTCATTCAATTACTTCTCTAAGATTTAGGACTTTGATTTATTAGTACAATGTAATACAAAAATAACTATCTACTTTACCTAAATTACAGTTATACATAGTTGAGTACAAATTAAAGTCTACCACGTAAATGTTGGGCAAAGACTCGATCCTTTTCCCTGCTTGTGAAGTTATGATAGGCATTTTAGGAATTAAGGTAGTGATAGGAATACAAGTGTTTATGATTCCCCAAAAAGAAGATTCTTCCACTATACAAAAGAATAGTAGGGTTACAAGAATATATTTACAAAAGATATCCTCACTCTAAGGTGACTTATACAAGCTTAATAATTAGGGCTTCTTAAGCTTTATACTCTCACTTATAGTGGATTGCTCTTAGATTTCTAGGATAGATCTAAAGTGGATTTTTACTTCACTTGGATTGCTAGGATAGCTCTCAAGTGGATTCTTACTTCACTTGAATTGCTAGGATTATCTTGGATTTCTGGATGGTTACAAATGAGGGCTCCTACCTCTATTTATACTACTCCACCTCCTCAATGAATGGTGGAGAAGATGTCTCTAGAATGCTCCACACATTCTAGAGAGTCTCTACTCTTCCACTCCTTTTTACACTCTTCCAATTTCTTCCATACTCTTCCATAAGGTTTCACACGTCTCCAGAATATTTCAGAGGCTTCCACATTTCCCCACATGCTTCCATAAGCTTCTAGAGAGTTCTATACTTCTCTAGAGTTCTATGGATCATTCTAGAAAATTCTATATTTTTCTAGAATTTTCTAGAATCTCTCCAATTAAGGAAGGAACCCAATAAATCTCTCCCTCCTTACTTGATTGGGGGTAGAAGCAAACATGCACCTTGACAACAATCTTCAAACTTCTTTGTTGGTATTACCTTGGTCATCATGTTTGACCAGTTTTCATGTGTGTGAACCTTGTCAAGATGTATTTTCTTTTCTTCGAGGACTTCTCAGATCCAATAATACCTTATTTCAATATGTTTTGTGCGGGAGTAGAATGTTGAGTTTTTTGCCAAATAAATTGCACTTTGATTATCGCACTTTAAAACATACCTTTCTTGATCTATTCCCAAGTATTGCATCAGATTCTTCATCCATCGTATTTCCTTACAAGCTTCAGTGGCTGCAATGTACTCTGCTTCAGTGATGGACAGTGCAACACACTTTTGCAACTTTGATTGCCAGGAAACAGCTCCCCCTGCAAAAGTTATTAGATATCCCGATGTTGATTTCCTTGAATCAATATCATCAGCCAAATCTACATTTGTGTATCCTTCTAACACAGGTTTTTCTTTTTCAAAGCATAGACATTTTTTGGAAGTTCCTCGTAGATAACGGAGAATTCATTTAACTGCAGTCCAATGTTCATTTCTTGGGTTCACCAAGAAGCGACTAACAACTCCAACTACGTAGGCAATATCTGGTCTTGTGCATATCATTGCATACATGAGACTTCCTACTGCAGATGAATAAGGCATTTTCTTCTCATCTTCCATGTCTCTCTCACTTGAGAAACTTTGCTTCGAACTTATCTTGAAATGTGCTGCAAGTGGTGTATTAATCGATTTTGCTTTGTGCATGTTGAACCTTTCCAACACCTTCTCAGTATACCTCTCTTGGGATAGCCATAACAATCTCTTGGATCTATCACGAATTATTCTCATCCCAAGGATTTTTTTAACTGGCCCCAAATCTTTCATGGCAAAGTTCTTACTTAGATCTTTCTTCAAAGCAACTATCTTTGTGCGATCTTTTCCAACAATCAACATATCATCAACATAGAGCAGAAGTATGAGAAAATCACTACTTTCATACCTCTTTATGTAGACACAATGATCGCTTTCCGTCCTTTTAAAATCATGATTTTCCATGAAAGAGTCAAATTTCTTGTACCATTGCCTTGGTACTTGCTTGAGGCTGTAAAGACTCTTCGTGAGACGGTACACTAAATTTTTCTTGCCTGGAACTTTGAATCCTTCAGGCTGCTCCATGTAGATCTCTTCCTCCAGATCACCATGAAGGAATGCTGTCTTGACATCAAGTTGTTCAATCTTCAAGTCTTGCACTGCTGCTAGGCCGAGAACAACTCGGATAGATGACATCTTTACCACGAGAGAGAATATTTCTTCAAAGTCAATACCTTTTTCTTGTCCGAATCCTTTGACGACCAACCGAGCTTTATAGCGAGGCTTTGAGCTATTGTCTTCAGTCTTGATTTGGTACACTCACTTATTCTTCAAGGCTTTTCTCCCTTTTGGTAGATCCACTAGCTCATAAGTGTGAGTCTCATGCAAGGATTGAATTTCTTCTTGCATGGCTCTTATCCACTCTTCTTTATGTTCATTATTAATTGCTTCATTGTAGCTTTGAGGCTTCCCCTCATCGGTAAGCATAATATATTCATCTGTATTATAGCGAGTGGATTGTCTTCTCTCCCTCGAGGATCGTCTCGGCTCTGGTGCTGTCAGAGAGTTCGATTGAGGCTTTTCATGTATTGGTTCATCATGTGTATCCTCGTTGTTTTTCTCAAATAGAGGTCTTTGATCTTCAACATCATTGGTTTCAAATGTGTCTTCACTTCGGACTGGAGTGAGTTCAGTGTTCTTGCAACTTCTCAATCTTGGCCTCTTTGAATTTTTTATGTCTTCAATTATTTGGTCTTCAAAGAATACGATGTCTCTGCTGCGAACAACTTTCTTGTTGATTGGATCCCAAAACTTGTATCCAAATTTATCCTTAGGTGAACAAATGTAGATGCATTCCTTCGTCCTAGCATCAAGCTTAACTCACTCATCTTGGGGAATATGAACAAATGCTCTACATCCGAATACCTTGAGATGATTATATGAGGCCCTTTTGTCTGTCCAAACTTCCTCTGGAATGGCACCTTTCAAAGAAATTGATGGTGTGAGATTGATAATATCAACCACTGTCATCACAGGTTCTCCCCAAAATGATTTGGGTAACTTGGAATGAGAGAGAACGCATCAAACTCTTTCTTCAATAGTTCGATTCATTCTCTCAGCAAGCCTATTCAATTGTGGTATCTTAGGTGGAGTATTTTCCAACCTGATGCCATATCTCCTGCAATAAGCTTCAAAGGGACCTCTATACTCTCTTCCATTATCAGACCGTACACTTGATCTTTTGTCCGATCTCACGTTCCACTAGAGCATGAAATTCCTTGAATGTATCGAGAACTTGATCCTTTGTCTTTAAAAGGTATAACCATACCTTTCTTGAATGATCATAAATGAAGGTGACAAATTATGATGCACCACCATTGGATCTCTCTGACATCGAACACACATCAGTGTGTACGAGGTCAAGGATGTTCTTTCTCCTTGTGGATGGAGATGATCTTTAGAAAATAGTCCTGTGTTGTTTTCCAGCTAAACAATGAGCATAAGGATCAAGTTGTTTACCTTTCACATCAGGGAGGAGATGTTTCTTAGCGAGCATGTGAAGACCTTTCTCACTGATGTGGCCAAGTCGTTTGTGCCACATCTCTAAATCATCAGTGGTGACATTTATCTCTCCTTTGTAGAGTTTGGCTTGCATGACATAAAATGATCCTTCCTTCTTTTCCCGAGCCATAATTAAACTTCCTTTGGTGAGCTTCCACTTTCCTTCACCAAAGTAATTCATCAGACCATCATCGTCTAATTTTCCAGCAGAGATACGATTGAGGCGTATAGCTGGAACATGCCTCACATCTTTTAGGACAAGGTTGCATCCGGTACTTGTAGATAGGATGATGTTTCCTATCCCGATAATGTTGCTCCTGTCTTGATTCTCCATTTGCACCGTACCGAAGTCACTGCCTGGATAGGATAAAAAGAAACTTCTATGTGGAGTAACATGGAAGGAAGCATCGAAATCGATAATCCAGGAGCTTTTATCACAAGCGATGTTTAGGATATTACCTTCATCATTGAGATAGAGCAGATCTTCTTTTTATGCTAGAGCAGTAATACTCTTTTCTTCTTGCTTCTTCGTTGGGCTGATCTGGTCCGGTTTAACACCACCTACCTTTTAATATTTCTTTAGGGATCGACATCCAGTTTTCTTGTGACCCATGTTTCCACAGTAGTAATATGTAATCTTGGAGCGTGACATAAATCTCCCTCGAGATTGGTGTCTATCTCAGCTCTTGCTACGTCTACGAGTTCCATTTTTGCTCCAATTCTCAATAATATTGGCCTCGGGATAAGTAGACTCACCTCGTTCCATTCTCCTTGCTTCTTCACCAAGAAGACTATCACTGATGGTGTCCATGGTAAGCTTTCCTTCTGGAGCTGAGTTACTCAGAGTAACAACAAGTGTATCCCAGCTTTCTGGCAAGGAGCTAAGGAGTAGAAGGGCTTGCAATTCATCATCAATCTTCATATCAATTTTTGTTAGTTGATTAACGAGCCCCTTGAAATTATTCAAGTGCTCAATCATATTGTTGTTATCCTTATACTCCAATTTCACCAACCGTCGAACTAAATTAGCTTTGTTACGAGGCATTTTCTTTTGAATCATGGATTCAAGTTTTGTCCATAGTTCGTAAGTATTTTTGTAAGTAGAAACATGCTCGAAGAGAATTTTGTCATTGTACTTACGGATCATTGCAACGGCCTTCCGATTTAGTAGCTTCCATTGAGCATCACTTTTGCCTTCCACCTTTTCTTTGTAGATGATGAGCTCATGCAAATCCTTGCAATATAGATGGTCCTCCATCATCGGTTTCCAATATGAATAGTTGTTGGCTATGAGCTTGAACATGTCTCCATCATTAGAGACATTGTCCTCCATCTTGAACTGCACAAACTAATGATGGCTTCGAATGAACCAGGCTCTGATACCACTGTTGGGCAAAGGCTCGATCCTTTTCCCTGCTTGTGAAGTTAAGATAGGCATTTTAGGAATTAAGGTAGTGGTAGGAATACAAGTGTTTATAATTTCCCCCAAAAGGAGATTCTTCCACTATACAAAAGAATAGTAGGGTTACAAGAATATGTTTACAAAAGATATCCTCACTCTAAGGCGACTTATACAAGCTTAATAATTAGGACTTCTTAAGCTTTATACTCTCACTTATAGTAGATTGCTCTTAGATTTCTAGGATAGCTCTCAAGTAGATTCTTACTTCACTTAGATTGCTAGGATAGCTCTCAAGTGGATTCTTACTTCACTTGAATTGCTAGGATTATCTTGGATTTCTGGATGGTTACAAATGAGGGCTCCTACCTCTATTTATACTACTCCACCTCCTCAATGAATGGTGGAGAAGATGTCTCTAGAATGCTCCACACATTCTAGAGAGTCTCTACTCTTCCACTCCTTTCTACACTCTTTCAATTTCTTCCATACTCTTCCATAAGGTTTCACACGTCTCCAGAATATTCCAGAGGCTTCCACATTTTTTCACATGCTTCCATAAACTTCTAGAGAGTTCTATACTTCTCTAGAGTTCTCTGGATCATTCTAGAAAATTCTACACTTTTCTAGAATTTTTTAGAATCTCTCCAATTAAGGAAGGAACCCAACAGTAAACAATTATATGTACTACAAGTTAAAGTTGGTAGCCTCCAATCAAATTATGGATGTTCGTACGTTTGCAACGTTTCAATCTTTATTTTTTTTTATTTTTCTCTATTGGTATGATCTAAGAGTTGATTTTAAAAAACAATCATCTCACTTAGCAGTGAACACTTACTCGAATTATATTTTCAAGTAATCAAATCAAATTTGTTGATGCATTAATTTTTCATACCAATTTAGAAAATCATATTTTTACTTCGGTGATGCATAGTAGAGATATAATTTTATTTTTTAATTGACCTTTTAATCAAGTTGTATGCAATCATACAATAATTTCTTAATTTTTGAAATCATTGTAACCTTCTAACTTGCAAAGAGTACCCTGATTAAGAGTTGATAGCAAGGATTGATCTTGGTGTCGATATGCATAGTCTTCACATATCAAAGAAATTTTCAATTACTACTGGCTACTGCAGTCATCAAGATTGTCTTGAACTAACCTTTTAGATGAAATAAATTTTAAACACACGTAGATCTCTCCTGAATAATTATATTTGTCTTCATGTTATGAACACCCTACAATCCTATGTTTTCCTACTCAAAAAATATTTTAATTTCTTTTCATCCATTATCTCTAATATATATATATATATATATATATATATATATATATAAATGTTGGTTGAACTGTTTTCCCTTCATTAAAAGATTTTAATATAGGCAAAATTATCATTTATTAATTTTATCAAATTATTATTTAATTCTCTTGTGATATTGACTTAAAATATATAGAAAAAATCACGATTCCTAAAATATATGGTAAGAAAAAATCTATACTAATTAAGAGATATTAAAAAATTAATAAAGAGAATGAATTTCAATAAAAAGACTCCTAAAAATATAAATTAATGATATAATAAATTCGTATAATACATTTAAACTCTTTTGTTACTTAGACAATAATCATATAATAATATGTTACTTGATGATACGTATGTTTCAATAAAGTAGTATTTGCTTTGCGCCTAGAATTATTCTCTTTTCTCCGTGAATGAATGGACAAAAGGAGAAAAATAATTTTTTGAAAAGGTAATAAACAAACAAAGAAAAAAAAGGCGAAGAAAAGACTCCATGGAAGAACCGATACATACAAATTCGAATTTTATTTATGTAGTTTTCTTAACTTCATTATTCTGTAATAGTTATAGTCATTTTTCATGATGGTTATTTCTTATTAGATTAGATTTTTGTTTTAAAATCAAAATGAATAACAATAATTTTTAATAAATGTTTTTAACTTATATACAAAAAAGTATTAAATTGAGTGAGCATGTAAACCTAATATTATTAACCTTATTTGAAATTTTTAAAGTTGAAGTTGTATTTTAAAAAGCAGGAGTTTTCACATTTTTTAAAATAACTTTGATGACCTTCCTATATGAATTTTTAAATATTTGTCCAGCCAACTGCTATTTTAAAATAATTTTATTATTTCTTTCATAATTTTATTGAATGATGCAAGACACAGTGTAAAGCTGGTGCACCAAACTAGTATGTATATATATATGTGACACACACTTGGGAAATAGGCAAAGATTTGCTGCATGACTTGGAAATTCATGTACTTAGCAAACCATAGAAGATCTACAACAATACATATTTTACACAATCTTTAACTTGCTAGTAAAAAAATAGCAGCATTGAGTCTTGAGAGATTTCTCATGGATATCAATGTGCACAAATTTAAGCTTAAAACAGAAGTGAAAACAAAGTCGAGGTAGGACAGCTAGCAGACAGAGAAGAGACTTTCCCCTTGAATATTAACATTTTTGCATACCCAACATCAAAATCTCTTCTTCTTTTTGGAATCAACATCAAAATTCTCAACCCTTAAAATCTTACACCCAAAGATTTTAGTTTCTTCATCCCCTTCCACCCTTTTACTGACCATAATCTAAATGAAAGGAAATTAATCAAAAACAAAGAAAGAAAGAACATGTCAACAACCTAGGTGGTTGTCACAAAGGTAACAAAGCTTAGATTCTTCTTTGTATATTGCCTCTCTTATACTAATCTCTGGCTCCACATATATAATGAATACTATGAGCATTGCCAAAGAAGTGCAACACCTCCTTAATTGGCAACCAACAGGAAATGTAGTAATATTTGCAATAAGCACTCTCATCCCAGATATTGTTTGTGTATCCTAGCACGATTCTCTTCCCACCATAACCTGGCATGCACTTCTCCAAATTTTTCTCGGCTGCGTTGATATGCACAATAAGCTTATATCAGCCTCAGTAAGAAAGATCATACAATATAGAGAACAGATAAAGAAAGGCAGAAGTAGCAACATTAGCTCAAACATCATGTCCTTAAGCTTTCTTTTACTAACAAATTAACACTTCATCAAGCACGTTATGATGAAAAAACTTACTGATAAATGATAATATGCTCTAGAACTAATTATCAAAATGGACAGAGGTGCAACTGTAATAATAGCATTAATTTTGAGGCAACAGTGTTCTGCTTATAGGTCCACCTGCATAACTAGGCTTGTCTAATAGGTCCATATTCCCCTGATCACATCATTATTCTTAGGTCATCTAAGAAGATGCAACTTGAAATAATTGTGCTGTTGCAGGCAAATATGCCTGTTTTAGTTAGTTGTCTAACTGATCACGAGACGAAACTAACCTGAATCGAACACGTTTTAGTTCTCTTCTGCCATCTGGTAGCGCTCGTATAGTGATGTAAACCCCAGGCTCATCTTGCTCAACCCATTCTGTTTCAAGAATATCACTGGCATTGCTGATGGATAGCTCTCCAGAGCGATCTGCATCTCTTGATGTGCTAGTCCTCATAGAGGCATCCATTGATGATATCTCTGTCTTTGTTCCACTAATGCTTGAGAGTTTCGGAGTTGAGGAGACACCACAAGAGTCATAATTATAGCGAGAATGGGTTGACTGTAGTTCAAGAGAATCTGAAGATGAATACATTGGACGGAACAAAGTACGCGGCAGTCGTTCTTTAGTCAATGGGGGTGTCACAGGACTGTCTTCAATCGAGTCGATTTTTGAATTCTATAAAAGAATGGAGAATATATATATTTATGATAAATGAAAAAAGACAAATATATATACGTAAACACAATATATTAGGAAATATAAGGGGTACCTCATCTTCGGATCTTGGAGGTGTTGGCAGGGGAAAAGCTTGTCGATTCAACCTTTGGACATTATAAAGCTCCATTACCTTCTCACAATTCTCTGACCACCACCTTTGAGCTTGGTATTTATTAAACATTTCTCGACTATTATTACAAAATAACCATGGGTCAGAAATTTATCCTTAATTTGGAAGTTGCAACGATTTTTCCGTTAATAGCACATACATAACCTCCTGCTTTTTCATTTTCTAAAAGTTTTGTTAGACTATGTTGTTGTGAAGTGAACATATGAGGTAACATGACTTTTTTAGACATGAAAACTGTTCATTTGTTGCTGATTTGCAAGATGGGCATTGTGGTTAATGCAATTCACCTGCTAAGCTGAAACCACTACATGCTAAATGTTTAGATTATTTAGCTCATTTGTCCCAATTTTGTGTGACATTTTTTTTTATTTACCTTTTATATAGCAACAATTTGATTTTAAAATTCTTTTTTTATTCTTAAGTCATATAAATATTTACGGCTACAAATTATTAAAAAATTTATTTAATTTTAGAATTTATATCTAGTTAAACACCTTCATATAAATTTTGAAACACCGAAAATAGTAAGTATTGCTACGTGAAAAGTAAGGTTACAGTAAGAAGGTAGAAATGGGGAAGTAGGAACAAAAGAAAGAAAACTAAATTAGCCATAGTCGGGCGGTCAAAACCTAAAAACAATATAGCAAGTGATTAAATTAGTAGATTATGTTATGGCGTAAGTGTCCTCTTTCATGGCCTACCACTCACACAAGCTTTTAGACAAAGAGGATTCTCTTCATTATTTAAGGGGACCAATAACTCAAAAACTGGCTTTAATGCATGGTTATATAAAAGGCATAGCCTTTGACTTTGCTTAGAGCACATCCTATCCTTCACCAACCAAGAAAATGATTAAATATATTTCACGGGGATGGATAGTGACTACCAGCCCATTGAACAGATTATTAAGAAATCCTGTTCAACAATGATTGATCAACTCTATCACAATTGTATTTTATACTCCCTTCGTTTAAAAAAGAATTATCAATTTTTTTTAATCCATTTTAAAAAAATGACCCTTTTCTCTTTTTAGAGACACTTTAACTTTAACTTTATAATGATATGTTTAAGAGCACAAGAGCACAAGATGAAAACCATTTTGGTACATTTAACATAACTGTAATTTAGGATCTCAAGATTAAAAGACTTCTTATTTTCTTAAACTCGATCCCATACTAAGACAAACCAGGTCATTCTTTTCTAAACGGAGGGAGTATATGATTATTTATTTATTTATTTGATAATTATGAAGGTGAAACTCTAGCTTCACTTTCAAATTTCAGCAAAATATATAAATACTAGGTGATTTTTTCATTTTCCCTAGCTTGATAGATAGAATTACTAGATACATGTCGGTGGAAATTAATAAGATTCCTATGAAATTAATTGAGATACTCATAAGTTGATATGAAATTTGTGTGGCATCCAGATGTACTATTATCGTAGAATACCACCTAGAATGTCGCAGTAGAATGCGAGTTGTCACATAGGACGCCAAATAAGACATATGTGTTTACTTGTTTAATCCTATATAAGTTCAAGTGCCTATTTATGTATAGTCAAAATTGAAGGGGATAATATCATACCTATTATAAAGAAGAAAAGATTAGACTACCACAAATCTTGTGATGCACGGATTGCATTAAGATGAGGCCTACAATATTCAATTGCCAAAGTCTTGGCTCCCACTCTCTACAAGTTACAACCATAACATAGACTATTCTACTAGTGATTTTCCACGCCTAAATGGCTGTCACTATTGACATTGTGATGTTGATCCGAACAAGAAAGCGATAGCTCAAGAGTGTTGTTCCTCTATTAGAAGCCAAATTTAGAGTCTACTCCAGTTTTGTAGAGTGCAAATAATTGTTATCGACTCTTGACAGGCAAAACTGACATCCAACTTCTTACAAGATGACAAAATGGAAGAATTAATCATGATCAGAATTGAAAATGAAAGGGGATGGCAACTCCCGACAAGACGACAACATTAGTAAAAGGTTTTTGCCAACACAATCAAAACAGACCCACCAAACAGACTCAATGATTTTTCTTTTTCCTTTTTAGACTTTAATTTGAAAGGAATCTTATTTTCTTGTTGCCCTGTTTTTTTTTTCATAATTACCACTAGAAACTACTAATTTCTTCGTATGAACAGAGATTAATAAAGGTATATTTGGGTAGGGCATCAAAATTACTTTTAGCACGCTTTCTTTTGGTAATAATCACAGGTAAACTTTTTGGAACGACTGTCTGAAACACAAATCTATTGTTCTTTCATGTCAGCTTGACCATAAACTGTTGCTAATTTTGACAATAACCACATAGTTTGGGTTTCAAAGGAATCTCAAATCACCACCCACAATTGGATATATAATCATAGTGATACTTAATACATTTTCCATAATTTCGGAATTAAATATTATGGCAAAAGATAGTTTGGTGGAATACTTTCATTAGTATACCATCTAAAAGAGTAAACTACCCACAAAAACAAAATCATTTTTCTTTGTTAAATTTTTTTTCCTATTTTATTTTCTTTCTTAGACGAAATAAAATTTTTCAAAACCAATCACTCCATTATTTGAAACTTTAAACTAGCCTTCCGATATTTTACTTGGTGATAATCACGGAGAAAAAAGATATAAGGTGAAACTCGACTTCCACTTCAATAAGACTTACAAGATAAAGAATATACAATCAACTACCACCTTAATACTCAGCGACAAAATTAAACTTTTAAGTAGCCCATTTTTAAATACAAGATGAAACATGAATAAACTGTATCAATAGTAATACAATTCTTCTAATCCTAGGTAAAGCCCAATTGGAGACCTTGAGGGCAGGGATTGGAGCAAGAAATTTTACAGGGGTACCAATATATATATATATATAAAGATACATAGACAAATAAGGGGAGTCAGCATATCGTTTTTATACGCAACACTCAAATTTTAACCTAATTAAACAATATGATTTGCCAATGAGACATTATTAGCATAAGGTGGCTCAGATCATTTTTTTGATTGGTAGGATATTCCATTAGATTAACTATACCACGTTTCACGTAGGTTTTTGATGTATTCGGTGTACAAATATTTATATAGAAGCTTTCATTTTGGATTTATCTTAATTAAATGAAATTACCGAAAGAATTTCCTTTGAATGGCTTAATTTCACTATTTTGATACAAATGATGCAAATACAATAATAAAATCAATAACCTAATGTAAGGTAAAATAATTTTACATTCTAGTTTACGATTATTATTTTTATTATGCATCATCCAGTATTCTTCTTTCGATAGTTAAGAAATGCATCTTACTATTTTACTTTAAGTGGTTAGAAAACGTTTTTTGACCAGATTCTAGAAAATTCTAACCTATGTTCTTTACAATCTAACAAAGGAAATTTCGACGTACGTACGTCCCCGGCTGAATAAATTCCACTAACAGTCTATCTTGTAACCTATAAGATATAGACGGCTATAAAGTAGTTGGTCCATGAAAGAGAAAAACAATAACAAAATGAATTCGCAAGTAATGGTTGGCCACTAATGAATAACAAAACAAAATTAAGAATAAAAAATACTAGTAATCAAGGTGAAAAAGAGTACCTGAACCGAATCCGCTTGAGATCATTGCCGCCACGTGGTAAAGAAACGAAAGTGATGAGAACCCCCGGTTCGACCTGAGCCACCCACTCTTTCGGCTCGCTTTCTTCAACGAAGACAACGGGTTCAGCTCGGCGTCCACTGGCTGACGCCGATACTGGCGTAACTTCGCCGCTCGATATTCCTTTGAGCCTGGCTTCCAGCTCCTTCCTCCCAGCCGTGGAGCTGGAACTCGAACTCCCTGTTCTCTTGTAAGACCACCGGAATTTATCCAACGAAGCCGCGGAGTCCGAGTCGTTCTGGCTTCCGTTCTTCCGCAGAGTAGACGGCTGAGTCGTACACGTTGGACTACACTGCTTGTATGCTCCAGATGCTTTCAATGCCATGTCCTTGATCTATTTCACGTATTTTGATTTCAAACTAAAATAATCATAAGCTAAGAATTGATAATGATCAGTATGAATATTGTACTCTACCTGAGAAGTGAGTGTTTTGACAGATTGTTTATTGGGCGGAGCAGCACTTGGATGGAATTTGTTAGGTTGATCAAGCGAATCATCGTTGGGTTGCTTCGAACGAGCTATGCACGTAAGCATCTCGCTAATACAATATCAAAATTTCTGAGGAAATGGATACAAACAAAGGCAAATTGAACAAGATGAAAATCACCTAATTAAGACAGCAATGAATAATTGAAGAAATTGGGAAATAAGAGGAGGAGAGTAAGGGGTGAGGGAGATATTGAATATGAGCTAGTGGGTAATATGCGAAGACAAGGCGCACTTTTAATGTCTTTCCTTAAATTATGCCATCAAACAGATTCCTGTAGCAGTATATTAATTAAGATACCCCTGGAGCAGCAGTCAACAAAAATAACTTTTTATACCAAACTTACAAAATCAAGAAAAAAGGAATTAGGAAGGAATTGAGTATCAGTACTTGTACAGATGGAGGGTTCAGAAAGTAAGTGTAGAGAAACAATTTTTGGGTAGTGGGAGCTTGAATAGCAAGAAATTGGAAAGAATTAATTAGTCTTGCTTTTAAGGGAGATGAAACTTTGAAGCAAATACCTTTTCCTCTATTTGCATTTACTTTCTCTTCTTTTTTTCTTTTTTCTGTCTATTATTAATTAGGCACATCACATATATATTACTCTAATCATTTTTTCGAGTGTGAAAAGGTTGGACAACTTATAGGATTCTCTGCTTTCACTAGCCTACCCGAAAGCAAGCCGGTTCCGCCTCCGGCTGAGGAGGGAAATTTCAATCAGAAAGGGTAGTGATCTCCCCTTGAAAAGTATCACGACCATCTCCTTCCTCTTCTTTCCTTTGACGTCAGAAGATCAGTGTTACTAGACCTGCAAAATGTATTTTTTCAAAAAAAATAATAATCCAAATTTGATTAATTTAAATATATATTACGCATAAAAATATACGTTTTAAAGTTAAAATTAAAATTAGCTCACATCTTATAGGGGAGGAGTGTTTATTATTCGGTTTGAGTCATTTTTTTTTCTTAAAGGTGACCAAATCATTTTAGTTTATTTTTCAAATGTTAGAATCAAATTAAATTAATTAAGTTAATTTTTATCGCATCGATTTTATTGGTTGATTCAATTTTTTATTTAAATATATGATAACATACCTCCAAACACATACTTCCGTTATCCCATTTTAGTTGTCACGTATACTAAAAATAGTTGTCAATTTAGATAATCAAAAAGAGAATTAATTATCTTTTTCAAATTTTTGCCCTCTTAGTATTAATTATCCTAGAATTTAGAGGTACATATATAGATAAAAATTTAATTATTTATAAGAAATATATTAGACAAACAACACTTCTAATAAATTCTTGAGAATTATGCAAACCTTATCATGGCAACCAAAATGCAACGGAAAAAGCATTGAATTTACTATATTCTAGCATTACGCTAACAAGTCAATTAAACGTTTTTCATGAATAAATATCTCGGTACATGATAGCGTCAGTGGCGGATCCAGGATTTAAAGACTGTGGGTGCTCATTCTCTTTAACATAAAATTGTTTGTAATCACACAATATAAATATATAGCAACTTGAACATATCAATAAAAAAATAAATGATAAAACAACGATTAATATTATCATAATAAAAAATAACTTATAATCACAATGACCTACTAGTAATATTACCATTACAAAAAGAA
>JBCEWC010010116.1:0-17997 GCA_038996855.1 Solanum aculeatissimum | reverse complement strand
CATTACAAGTATCACATAACATAACGTTCAATAGAGTCGATATGTCCAACAATGCCTCTACATAAGATAAGACGGGGTCTCGATATAATTCGGGCTCACCCTCAAGTCATAAAGTAAAGAAACATAAGTAAATACATAGGTAGATGAAATGGGATATTGCGCTTGGAACATAGGGCTCACCACAAGCATTACTTTAAATCTCTACTAAACATCCAACGGTAGAAGGAAATCGTCTCCAGTCCATACATGGTTAGAACATGTAGACAAAGAGTATGGGTTAGCACATAATAATGCACTAAGTATACGGGCATACAATCCATATGAACATGGGCCTACAACTAACTAGATGACAAGGGCACATACATAGAAGGAGAATATAGGAATGGATAGTATATCAATATGCCATGAAACCATGATGCATGAAATGTCATAATGCTTATAGTATAAGGGATGTGACCATAACCGGCATCCAAACTCATGTGAGCTACAACATAAACTTGCCCGATGAGGCCTCCCATCAGATCTAAGAATATTACTTTCCAAAGGTAATCTACACCACACCTTATAACCCAGTTATTTCGGTGTGATGGCCACCTTCCTTACTACCCGGTCATTTCTAAAGGGTTTACATAACATATCATATCATATCATATCATAGCATACCTTATAGGCCTCCCATTTTGGTAGCATGCCTATGTTGGCACATAGTTTTGGGAAAAGAGTGGGACCCTTGGGGATAGCCCACTTACTATTCCAATCTTTCTCGGTAGTAAGTCATCATCCCACAAGAATACGTATACATATACATGCTTTTAAAATGGAACGCAAACACTTGACATCATAATCATGCATACTTAGTCTTAAAGGTCAAATCACTTGCTTTACTTTAATGCATAGTTGCTAAAAGGCCAAATACAATTTATAATCATGCTTCATTGGGCTAAAAAGCCAAACACATCTTCATGTCAAACTTCATGCATAAGAGTAGCTCCACACTTGTCAAATCATATTAGTGTAAACACCCATAGTTGCTCAAAGAGCCAAATCATAGATATTATGTGATCACATTCTTGTGATAACCCATACTTGTTAAAAATCATAGTCATAAACATAGTTGGGACTTAGCCCACAACAAATCCTTCATGGGAATCCATGTACATGCATGCAAATACCATGATTGATGATGAAAGTAGCATGGGTAATTGGAATTCATAAATTAAATCCAATTTACGAAGAATACATATAAAATTCAAAGATAATTCAACAATTACAACTCAATCATCATTACCCATGCATAATCTTAAAGCTTAAAGGGACATGCATAATTGTATTATCTTCAAATCAAAGAAATTCCTTAATTAAGGGCTTAATTCCTCTTGAAATAATTAAATAAGAACAGTCAACACTTCAATTTCACTAAATCATCCTTAATTTAAAATACCCAACTTATGAATAACCATAATAATCAAAATTAAAAAAAAAGATTTTTGGTCTTCATGGTTGAAAGAGAAACCATGAATCAAACCCACATACCTTGAATTTAACAAGAAGATTAAGAAGTTTCTGATGAAGAATTAAATTTCCCCCAACTTCAAGCTTGGTCTTCAATGGTGGATGAGAGAAAATTGAGAGAATTGGAAGATGAATTTGAAGACTTGAATGATTAAAAGGGGATTAGGGTTTAATTTAGGGATTTTAGGAGACTTTAGAAAGGCTAAAACGACCCTAGGAATAATTAAAATTACCAATTAACCATTAATAAAATGGAGCAATTAACTGAAATATTCGCTGACGGAAGCACCCACACGGTCCGTGTAACAGTTCACGGACTGTGAAACCCACTGTGTCACTTCAATTGGTTCATTCCTTGGCTTCAGATTTGGGATAACTTTCTGGATCACTTCACGACAGGACTCACTGTCCGTGAAGCTGCACACGGGTCGTACACTGGTCCGTGGAGCCTCACTTAGCCCGCAGTCTTGGCCTTGGGGTGTCATGAGTTTCTGGACCACTCCACGAAGGGATCTCACGGACGGTGAGGCATCACACAGACCGTGAAGTGGTCCATGGAGCTTCACTTGGTCTGAGGCCCTAGTCCAATCCCCCTAGGACTTACTGGATCAATCCATGGACACCCTCATGGGTAGTGAGCCTCCCCACGGCTCGTGACCTTCCCGTATGGCCTTGCCTTAGCCACTTTGGCTCTCTCTTTTCAGAACACTTCCATACACGAGCAGTCTTATTGTAATGGCCATAACTTCTACATACAAACTCTGATTTGGGCGAAACAAATTGCATTGCGAAGATAACTCGAAGAGCTTTGTTTAGATAGGTTATAGTCTATGTAGTTCATCCCATACCCCGAGATATATCTATTCAAAGTCAGTCCTCTTACATGGTTTCATACAAAACTCTTCCAACACGATTCCTTTGAATACGACCACTTAAATAGAACTCATGATCACGTCTACACAGCCATAACAAGTTCAAAATGGACTTTGATACACTAGTACTAAGTTTAAAAAATTTTGGGTCATTACAATATGTCTTTAAAAAAACCCTAAAAACTTATTTAGTACTTAAAACATGAAGCCAAAATGAAATAGGATAACTGTGTTAGCATTGTTTACAGACATCTTTTATAGCTCGTGTAGCCATTTACGGCTCATGAAAGGGGTCTCATGGAATGTAGTTACATCCAATAGGTGTTTTTCACGAAACCTTTTCATTGGCCGTGGAGGATTCCATGACCGGTGAAGGGTCTCATTTGTACCACTTTTCAGCAACTCTTCCTTCTCTAATCCTTGCTTCACGATCACACTCTAAGGCTCGTATGTTGGTTCACGAATCGTGATCCTCTCTGGTAGGGTGAAAATCGTGGTCCTCTCTGGTAGAGTGCAACTGAATTTTCACCCTTGCACTGGAAGAACAAACAAAACCTCCTCTATGACTTATGGAAGGACCCAAGACCCGTAGAGGGCCTCGTATACCTCCAAAAATTGTAACTGTTTTGTACTTCAAGCCCAAAGTTAAGCCAACACTGAAATCCTGTAAAATAAACAGAAACATATATTAAGTCTACTAACATCCCCTTCAGAACATACAAAATTCCAAGTTTTAAGCATTAAAAGTGTTGTATTTTGGCAGCACATCAACACCCTCAATGACACAGACTTCATCAAAATCTCAACAAATACCCAAGTCTTTTTCAAACATGTATCAGATAGTCATCCAGTAAACCAATACAGACCATAATATCCAATAATGTACCTATGGAAAACTATGCACCCACAAATAAGCCATATATCATTGATTTGGTCAAATATCAACAATGCAATACAAGTGTCCTCACACAAAGAAGTCCTATTATACACTCTGGGTGATATTTTCAATTCAAGTTCATTGGGACTACATTAAATACACTCACCCTCACAAAAAGATATTCAAATATTATGCCCAATACCATATGTTTGCCCCTATACTCTAGATCATGACTTGTTGAATGGTTGGACTATGATCATGTTAGGACTTTCTAAGCTTGTAATATAGGCTCAAGGGGATTTGGAGTGATTTTATGGAAATTTAGTGATTGAGGCCCTCCTTGATACTGCATTATTCCACACTTTTATCCTACCAACCTATCATTTTTACTTTCTTCTCCCTTTTTCCCATTTTGAGCTGCTTAAGGGTGCTTTTCTTTTTATGTTTAGCACGTTGCCTTATTCATTCACATTGGTTTGAACTTTGGCAAGTTTTATCATTTTTCTTGCACCCTTTTTATTCTTTCTCTCCCTTCTCTATATCACTAAGTTTTCTCCTCATTTTCATGACTTCTCCTGATGTCAGCCACCTTTAACTTAGGCTTTTGGCCTAATATGAGGTGCACCTTAGCTATCCTTCGAACCAGGGTCACTTTTTGGATAGCCACTTTTTGGATAGCCACCCTCAACTTAAACCTTTAGCCTCAGTTGAGGTGTACAGTGTTCAAGGAATGACCAGGTCCAAGTTTGGGATTATCATTCATTAAGGTTTAGGCTTGGTAGGTATTTACAAAGAATAGAGTCAATTTTAGGCTCCAAAGTAAGGATCAAGGGATACATAACATATTTGGTTGGTTATATTTCGGCTAAGTAGGGCAAATCAGAACAATGGCCTAAGAACCTTTCCCAACCAACTAACCTAGAGTCTAAATATGAGTAATAGGGAAAGTTCTGAATTAAAGCATAGTAAGAATTATGCAATTAAGCTCACTCACTCATGGCACTGCTTTACGTGTTAACACGAACCAACATATCATACTTTTTATCATAGTTCACATATGCTTATCAGAATAAACACTATCAGACACTTAATCTTGCATGGTTACTATCAAACAAGCTAAACAAATATTTGATGGGTATCATTTTTCACACAAAAATTACTATGCCATGGATATTAATACTATGTGCTACTAATGCTACCTAAACATCCTAAATATGTCGGTTGAACATAAAATAAAATCCACAAGGAAAAAGAACACAGGCGAAAAAACCCTTTGGAATAAAAAATTGAGGTAGTTATAGACCAAAGTTAATCAGACTTCACTGAGGCCTTGTAACCACCCACACCCCATCAAAAAGATTGTGTATTGTCCTTAGTGCACGTAAATAAAAGATAAAGGACTGGGGTCAAAAGAAAATATACCCGGGCGCCTAAGCGCCTCTCTCAATCTTGGGTTGTCTCCCAAATAGCGCCTGATTTAATGTCGAAGAAAGACTTAGATCACTTGAGTACTCAGACTTCGTCAAGTATCCATGCTTGTCTTGATTTCTTCTTCATTGCCAAGGTATACCTTCACTCTTTGACCATTCACCTTGAATGTAGAGCTATCTCATTTCTCCAAGTCAATAACTCTACTACTAAATAATTATGCTACTATGAATGGTCCAATCTATTTGGATTTGAGCTTTCCAGGGAACAATCATAATCTAGAATTGAAGAGCAATACCAGATCTCCGGGTGCAAAATGGCAATTTTCAATGTGTCGGTCATGCTACAGCTTTATGCATTGCTTATACAGGGGTGAACTCTCATATGCCTTTAGGCAAAATTCATCAAGCTCATTAAGTTGGTTCAGCCTTGCGGTGATAAACTCCTTCTAGTCTAAATTCAGTTTACCGTTTCTCTAGGGGGGACCCTGAACATCCAGAGCTTGAATTGTCTCATCGTAGTCTGGGATACTATCGCTTTCAAAGTTCATCAACACCGCTTCTAAAGGATAAATGCCCAACCTTTCTTCAATTGGTACTTCTGGTTCGTCCTTGTCATCCCCTTGGTTCAAGTTGATCTGAACCATCCTTGGTTATACCTAGTTCCTAGAATATGACACAAAAACTACAAAAACAGCGTAACATGCAATAGATAGGAGTTAATCCTCCAAACTACAATGCACTAATCAAGTCTAGCCATATTACGATGCTAAAATGCTCGATTTCGCTTAGCCCATACCTCTACTTGGAGGTTAAAGTGGCCATTATCAAGTATTTAATCTAAAAATAGTTTAGATCGATCCCTCAAGAAAATATGGTAGACTCGGGATTAGCACAACTTGTAAATTAAATTTATTAACCCTATTGTCTCCCAGAAAATAGGAAATTAAACACAAAGAGGGGAGGGAGGGTTGCAAGTGAAAGTAAAATCTATACTCAAATGTACGTATTTATAATTAAGAGAAAAGAAAACTAGGAATATGTGTTCCCCATGACTTCCTAACTAAGTGCTCTTGGATACTTGCGACTCTTTTCTGGTGTGTAGGTGCAGGACAGTAAGCTATGTTCTCCTAAACCCTTGATCTGGCATATAGGTGAATTTTATCACATTACTTGATCCATCTCTGTGATGTTGCTTTACTAACACTTACTCTATCTTAGTACAATCTTACTTATTTTAGTTAGATTGATTAGTTGAGAGAAATTGATCAAATTTTGCTAATTAACTCTTTTCCTATTACTCACATCCTTGATCTGGCAAGTGATACTAGGCTAGTTCTAACATTGGCCACCGTTAAAAATTGATTAAAACAAAGAGATTAACTAATACATCTTAACACCATCCAAGAATTTGCAAGTTATCCAATTTTATCTTAGTCAGTTCATCATGATTTCCACAACCCTAGTTGTGATTTAGCCACGCATGCTTGGAGTATTTTCAGAAATTATGCAAGAAGAAGATATAATTAAAGTACTTACATGCAAGAATAGATGAACACAAATCCAACTTCTCAATATAATTGCAAACTTGAACCAAAAGATTGTAGTAAAATCACAAAAACAATGTTCACAATCAAGCTATTTTTTTCGTCGTAGGTTGTTCTCTCACGTTCTCTTTCTCTCTATTGTTGTATATGTCTTAAAAAACCCCTAAAAACCTATTTATAGTACTTAAAATATGAAGCCAAAATAAAATAGGATAACTATGTTGGCATTATTTACGAGCATCTTTTACGGCTCTTATAGCAGTTTACACCTCGTGAAAGGGGTATCGTGAAATGTAGTAACATCCAGCAGGCACTTTTCATGAAACCTTTCCATGGGCTATGGAGGATTCCATGACTCGTGAAGGGTCTTGTATGTACCACTTTTCAGCAACTCTTCCATCTCTGATCCTTGCTTCACGATCACACTCTACGGCTCGTATGCTAGTTCACGACTTGTGGTCCTCTCTCATAGAGTGCGACTCAATTTTCATCCCTGCACTGGAAGAACAAATAAAACCTCCTCTACGGCTCATGGAAGTACCTGCGACCCGTAGAGGGTCTCGTATACCTCAAAAAATTACAACTTTTTTGTACTTCAAGGCCAAAGTCAAGCCAACACTGAAATCCTACAAAATAAACAAAAATACACATCAAATATACTAACATCACCTTGAGAACACACAAAATCTCAAGTTTTAAGCATTAAAAGTGTTGTATTATGGCAGGACATCACATGTATGTATGCCATGTGTGAGTAAGCTTAAATTACATGATTCATATACTGTGTTTCAATTTAGAACTTGTCCTGTTACCCTGACTTAGACTGTAGGTTAGTTGGTTAGGAAAGGATCTTAGGTCGTTGTTCTTAATAAGTCCACTTAGCCTAAATAACTGACCAAATGTATTGTATATCCTTCAATCCATGTGTTTGAGCCTTTCATAGACCTTTTTCGTTGTAAATACCCAAGTAACCTTTCCCTAATAAATGATAAGTCCTAAACTTGGGCTTGGTTCTTCCCTGAACATTTGTGTACATTGACTGTACCAAAAAGCTTAAGTTGAGGGTGGCTACCAAAAGTAGCCCAGGTTCTGAGGATGGATATTGTGCACCTCAACTCAAGCCAAAAACCTTAGTTGAGGGTGGTGGGTGATAGAAAAATCATGTAAAGAGGGGGGAACTAGTGATACAAAAATAGGGAAGGAATATGTGCTAAAGGGTTCAAAAAAAATATGAATATATGAATATATGCCTAATCAGTGTGCTAAGAAGGAAAAAACTTGGAAAAACATAAAGGCATCGCGTAGAATGAGAACAAAGAACCCCAAAAAGCTTAGAAAAGGGAGAAAAAGAGAAATGACAAAAAGATAGGTTGGTAGGGCAGAAGTGTAGAAAACGCAGTGTTAAGGAGGGCCATTAGTCACCATATTCCTAAAATACCCCTACCAAAGCCCCCTGAGCCTGCGTTACAAGCCTAGAAAGTCCTAAAGTGATCCTAGTCCAACTAGTCGAAGGCATTAGTTGTGAGTAAAGGGGAAAGCCTATGGTATTGGTCACAATATTTGAATATCATTTGTGAGAGTGAGTGTTGTAGTATTATCTTGAGGAATGGGACTTCTTTTCGTGAGGGCACTTGCATTGCCTTGTTGATATCTGACTAAGTCAGTGATTGTTGCTTATTATGGTTGTATAACTTATCATAGTTGCAATGTTGGATATAGTGGTCTGCATTTATTTTCTAGATAACTATCTGATATGTATTTGAAAAGAGGTGTGGATGTCTGTGTTTGAGCTTGATAAAGTATGTGCCATAGGTTGACGTCTAGGTATCTATGTACTGCTTATATATATTGAGTTTGTCGCTTGAGAAAAAGCAATAATTTTAAGTTGAGGGTGTTGATGTGTTGCCGAAATGCAACACTTTTGATGCTTAAAACATGGAACATTGTGTGTTCTCAAAGAGATGTTAGTTGATTTGATGTGTTTGTGTGTTTGTTTTGCAGGATGTTAGTGTTTGCATAGTTTTTGGGCAAAGTGTGTTGAAGCAGTAAATTTTTGTGATCCACGAAACCCTTTATGGGTCGTGAAAATATTAACGGATCGTAGATGGGCTCTCGTAGAAATTTCCAATAAGGGGTGAATTTCTAAGTTAAACTCTATGTAGGAAGCAGACGAGTCATAGACTAATCTATGAGTCGTAGAAGTGCGATCATGCCTGAAGATCAAAAAGTGGAGAAGCTCTAAAAGGTCATAAAATGAACCCCCCCCACGGGCCGTAGAATCTTACACAACCACTGGAAAAGTCTCGTAGAAGTAGTCTCCAGAATCCAGTTTCAGTCCATGAAACCTCGACATATGAGTCGTAGATCGATGCACGAACCATGAACCTGCCCGTAGAGTGTGTCGATACAATTTTCCTATTCCATTTTGGTTTTGTATTTTACACATTATAAATAGTTTTTAGGTTATTTTTCAAGGAGGAAACAAGAGTCACCAAGTCTGAATAAAGTTTTAGAGAATACACTTAGGGATTTATCATATTTTTTGACTGGAAATATATTGTGTGTTCTTAATTCGATCTTGTGATTCTAATTGGAGAGTTGGATTTCATATTCTTATATTTATCTGTGTATGTGCTCAATTATGTTACTCTATTTCATAATTTCTACATTTATACTTATCATGCATAGCTAAATCTACAACTAGGATTTTGGGAACTATGAGGAACTAACAAGGTAAAATTAGATATTGTGTAATTTTTAGAAGATGTGTTAGGTTGTGTTAATTAATCCTCTTTCCTTTAACTATTTTTTAATGGAAGCCTATGTTAGAACTTGCCTAGTGTTCTTGTCGGATCAAGAAAGTAAAGAATAGGAAAGCAGGTAATTAACAGAATTTGATTTAGAAGTTCTCGTCTAATCAACCAAATTGGATTAAGGGGAGGTTGTACTGGGATAAAAAGTAAGGGTTAGTAATTTCCAATCACGTACTCGAAACCCTAGCTTTTATCCCTTTCTTGATGCTCTCAAAGTTGTCCCAAGTGTAGAATGAAGAATAATACACTCGGGGTACTGTTAAGGGGTCTAAATTAATCCCAAACCATTGAGGATTTTTATTAAAAATGGAAAGAAAGTACAAGAATACCCTTCCTTAAGTTTGCCAAATGGGAACCATGAAACCCCATTTACGGATCGTGATTATGTCTACCGGCCGTGAAAGGGCTCTCGTGGATAGGAGGTGCTCATAAATTGGGTTACTAAAAGTTGGATATAATGATACAGACCTAGGGACTAGTCATCAAACAGTGAATGAGACACGCACAGGCACTTAAACAAGCCTCTTAGCATTCATAAAGCATATCATAGGTATTGACATAAAGATGAAATAGAAAACTTAGGGAAATGGGGCTAAGGGCCATAACTTGGAAATATAACAAGAGATAAGAACTAGATACAACCATAACATGTTTCCAACAATATCTCTAACATAAACTTAGTAGGGGCTAAGACATGTTCAAGCTCATCCTCAAATACAATTGTAGCAAAAGAAATTATAAAACTGAAAACTAAAATATCTTAATACATCAGGCTAGAATGAAAACTAAGATGTCATCCCCAAACTAAAGGACTCATAGACTTTCGTCTTCAACAATCTAAAGCTAGCCACGTGGAGGATATCGAGGAGTGCCTATCTCTACATGGTTAAATCATGTAGGCACAGAGTATGTGTTAGCACTTTTAATGTACTGTTATGTAGGTATGTAATTCATGAACATTTACAAAGGCATTATTAAGTCACAGTCAAGCCAAAATCCTTTACACATACAAAGGCAACTTTAGAAAGAACTTAGTAGGATGCATGGGTGAACATAGTCGTGAAAAAGGAAATCATATAAACTTGGAAATTACATGAATTATAGGGATTTAAATTGTATACCATAAATGAGACATCTTTGAAGTATAAGGAGAACATACATACGGGTGATCATTTAACACATCACTTTAGCCTTAGAACATGAGATAATGCATATGAGAAATAAAGAACTTACCCTTACTTGAATGCATAATGAGGCACATAGACTTAGATTAGTGAGGAATCATAGGTGGTTATGTATAATTAAAATAGTAATATCCTTGGGTGAACAATGCATCACCTTACATAAAAGACTATTTATTATGAAAGAAACATTACTAATCATAATGAACATCACTTTACTTACTTGAATACATAGTCTATACCTTTAGGGGAAATACTATTTGGGAGTAACAAAGGAACATAACTTAGGTGAGAAAACCATTTGAACTTGTGAAACCATGAGTCATATGAACCTTAAAAACACCTTGGATATAATATGAAGGAATCATCATAAGAGGATATCTCCGAGAAATGAGGAGAACTTGAAAATAGGTGAGAGCTACATTTAACCAACATAAACCATTTGAGCTAAACCATGAAGTCCCGTTGTTTCCCCTTCATTGAAAGAAAGAGAGAGATCACTTGCCAAGGTGACCTCCTAAGATGCCTAAGTGGATCTAATAAAGCTAACTATTGAGCATGCCTCTACTAATGGGTGGTCTAGAAATCAACCTCTACTACCAGGTGACTCCTATTTCCTATGGTGGTAAGTAGTTATAGGACATTGGGATTGTACTAATGGTCTCATGACCTAGCTAATGGGGAGCTTCCGCATCCATCCCAAAGTCAACTCGGTGCTAAGCATGGCTCTCACGGGATAAACATAATCATAGATCATATAATGTGGAGAGATATTCTACTAACCCACCCCATAAGCATCTAGAACATTAATCATCATCATAAAGACAGCTCCTAAGTCTTGTTTATGCCTCTACTAATGAGCTATCATCATCTCATAATCATAGCAAGGTGGGGACTCACATTTCTTTTATTCATTCACTCTTGACTCCAATGAGTCTAGTCCCATGTAACATATAGACAAGAGTATAATCATGACATACATAAACTTGTATACCATAACATTATAAAAGGGTCTTTTAAATAAGACCTAGCCTTCATAGAATTTCAATGAGTTTCATAACATACTTTGTAAACCTCATATTCATAATATTTGTGATATGTAAAGAAAAGGACTTCATGAACTTACATAAATTTTCATAGCATTCTAAAAAATCCATAACATAAATGGGTAACTCTTAATATTGAAAACTTTCATGTTCTTACATATTATAGATTGAGACTTCCCTTCTTTCATTAAACCTTCTTTCATATAACTTAGGTCCAAAACTTAGGGGTTCATGTTCAAAGACTTGAAAACGTACAACATGTATATACATCATGCATACATAAGGTAGAGTAAGATCATTTACAACCATTCAAATCAACCCAACATGATCCTTATAAAATCCGAACTAGGATAAAATATGCAAGTCAGTTTGAGAGATTAGTACAGACTCCGAATATGGATGTGTCATTCTATAACACCAAATTCTGTAAATTGGTCAGGTATGCTCCTTGCTTAGTGCCAACTGAAGAAACTAGAGTTCAAAGACTTGTCAATGGATTGATTGCTTGTCTATTCACTGCGGTAGCCCCAAATATGAAGAAGTTGACATATTCAGAAGAAGTTGATTTAGCAAAAAAGATTAAAGACAAGGGTCATGAGGAATGTGCAACCTTTGATGCCTGTAAGAAGTCCAAGACAGGGAGATCTTTTGGTGGTGACTATTGTGCTAATCGCAGCAGGATATTAGGCAAGGTAACAACAGGGCTCTCAGGCCGAGATGTATACAGTTTCACAGTCCACATATAGGCCATATTAGGGGTAGGGTATCAGGGACCGCCATCATCACAGGGATATCAAAATTCTGGTCAAATGTATGCCACTACTCTATCCTGTCAAACTTGTGGTAAATCACATATAGGCCAGTGTCGGGTCTTAATTGGAGGGTGTTTTTTATGTGGCCAGTTAGGGCATCGCCTTAGGGATTGCCCTCTACCTCTGAAAAACATTACTCAGAACTTCACTCAAATGGTTGCACCTACTCAAACTACTTGTAATGCTTCAGATACTACTAGCACAGGAAACAGAGGTCGAGGTACTAGAGATCATAATCTGAAAATCAAGGATAGGGAAATGTTAGAAGGTCTAGTCAAGAGTTTTTGCACTTACTAGACATGATGTTCAAGGCTCAAATGTAGTGGTTACAGGTATTATTTCAGTTTGTTCATTTGATGCTCATGCTTTGATGGATCTAGGATCTACCCACTCCTATGTGTCCTCATACTTTGCTTTGAGGTTTGATCGATAGACAGAGATGTTGAATCGTCCTTTTCTTGTCGCTACTCTTATGGGAGATTCTCTGTTAGCTGAATATGTGTACCGCGATTGTCAGATTGGAGTTGAGGGTAGAAACACTCTAGCTAACTTAATTGTACTTGACATGATTGACTTTAATGTGTTGATAGGCATGGATTGGTTATCTCCTTGCTACACTACAGTAGATTTTCATGCAAAATTAGTCAGATTTTAGATGCCAAATGAGCCATCTTTATATTAAAAAGGGGTCAAATCCCAAAGGTTGGTAAGATTATATCTCTCATGAAGGCTCAATAATTACTCATAAAGGTTTCATGGGTCTCTTAGCTATGGTAAGGGATACTAAAGAGGAAAACTTAGCTTGGAAAAGATATCAGTGGTGAATGAATTTCCTGATGTATTCCCTGAGGATTTGCCGAGATTACCTCCAGTATGAGAAATAGAGTTTGCTATTGATTTGGCTCCTGTCACATTGCCAATATCTATACCTCCACACTGCTTGGAACCAATAGAGTTAAAGGAGTTGAAGCAACAGTTGTACGACTTAGTCAATAAGAGTTTTATACAATTGAGTATATCTACATGGGACACACCAGTATTGTTCATTAATAAGAATAATAGGTCTCTGAGAATGTGCATCGACGACCGGTAGCTGAATAAGGTAACAATACATAATAAGTATCCTTTACCTCGTATAGAGTACCTTTTTTATCAGTTGCAGGGAGCTGCCCACTTCTCAAAGGTAGATCTTTGATCTGGTTATCATCAACTTCAAATCAGGGAGGAAGATATTTCTAAGACAGAATTCAGAAGTCGATATGGGCACTATGAGTTTCTTGTGATGACTTTTGGTCTGACCAATACTCCAACTATATTTATGGACTTAATGAATAGTGTTTTTAGGCCCTTCTTAGACAAGTTCGTGATAGTATTTATTGATGATATTCTGATTTATTCCTGTAGCCAAGAAGGACACAAGAATCATTTGAAGATTGTGTTACAAACACTGCGAGAACATAAGTTATATGCGAAGTTCTCAAAGTCTGAATTTTGGCTAAACTCAGTAGTATTTCTGGGGCATTTTGTATCCAAATATAGAATTATGATGGATTCCAAAAAGATAGAAGTTATGCAGAAATGGCCTAGACCTACTTCACTTACAGAGATTCGCAGCTTTTTGGGTTTGGCAAGTTATTATAGGCATTTTGTGCAAGATTTCTCCAAACTACCAGCCCCTTTGACCAAGCTAACAATAAAAAAGGTGAAGTTTCAGTGGATAAAATGTGACCAGATCTTTATGAAACTCAAAATTTGTTTGACAACAACACCAATATTAGCCTTACCATCAGGTTTTGGAGGATTCACAATATTTTATGATGCTTCTAGGTGGGATTAGGATGTGTTCTTATGAAATATGGTTGTGTTATTGCCTATGATTTAAGACAATTGAAGAAACATGAGCAGAACTACCCTACACATAATTTGGAGATGGTTTCAGTGATATTTGCTTTTAAAATTTGGAGGTGGTACCTATACGGTGAAACTTGCAAGATATATACTGGCCATAAGAGCTTAAAGTATATTTTTTAGAAAAGAGATCTCAATCTTCAACAATGACGGTGGATGTAGATACTCAAGGATTATGATTGTGTTATCTTGTATCATCCTGGAAAAGCCAATGTTGTGGTTGATGTATTGAGTAGAAAACCTATGGGCAGTTTCGCACATATAGCTCCTGAAAGAAAGCAACTAGCAAAAGATATGCAAAAACCTAAGGGTATAAGTGTCAGACTTAGTGTGGAAAAGTCAGAGACATTATTATCTTATGTGCAAGCCAAATCTTCATTGGTAGAGCGCATTAAATCTACCTAATATGAGGATGAGCAACTTTGCAAATATCGAGATGAAGTCATCGCTGGTAAAGGTAAGAAGATGAATGTTGATTTTGATGGTATGCTTTGACTATGTGGTCGAGTATGTGTACCATACATAGATGGGTTAAGACGAGTTATTCTAGAGGAAGCTCACAACTCTAAATATACTATACACTCTGATTCCATGAAAACGTATCATGATCTAAAGCAATGGTATTGGTGGGAAGGTATGAAGAAATATGTTTCCAAATTTGTTTCTAGTTTTATGACATGTCAACAGGTTAAAGTTGAGCATCAACGATCAGCGAGATTACTACAAGATATCTGAATTCCCGAGTAGAAATAGGAAAGTGTTATTGTAACGACCCAAAATTTTTTGAAACTCATATGGTTGATATTGTATGATGTTATACTGGTCATGGTTGACTTTTGGTAGCTGGGGGTTGAGTTCAAGTGGCCGAATTCAAAATGGACCTTTTGGTGGCCTAGAGAGGCCGTTTGGGCAGTGTACTTTGAGGAATCATAACTTTTAGTATGGGATGCATTTTATGTAATACTATATATCAAATTGAATATCTTTGAGGTATCTTCGTAACGCAACTATTTTCACTCAATTTGGAGTTCGTATGAGGAGGTTATGGCTAAAACAGTGAGGCTGCCCATAATTGGGAAGACGCTGGAAATAGGCTCTGGAAATTGTCCAAGGGCAGGACCACAGACCGTGTGAAGGTCTATGGTCCATTTGAGGGTCTGTTTTGGGATCCAGTGGGATCAATGTGGTCAGCGTCCAACCCCTAGACCAAGTTAAGTCCCACGGACCATCCCATGGTCTGTGGGACCACAAACGGTCCATGTGAGGGGGTTCGTGAAGTGGGGCAGTGTGTGTCCAAGGTTTTGGGGCTGGTATCTAGGCCAAGTGTGTCTTTACGTACCAGTACACAGTCCGTGTGAAGCCACACGGACCGTGACACCCTTCTGTGAAGTGATCCAGTAAGTCCCCGAGAGTTCAAGCCGAAGACGAGACCAAGGCATGGTACACGGACAGGTACACGGTCCATGTACCACTGGACGGGCACCTGAAGCCAACCGTGTGACACTGTGGCACAGTTAATTATCTATTTCATTAATGGTTAATTCGTAATTTTATTAATTCCTATGCAACCTTTAGGCTTTCTAAGGTCCCCTAAACCCCCTTAACCTAACCCTAACCACTTTTCATCCATTCTAACACTCTCCATTACACTTTGAAATTTCCTAAATTCTCTTGACGTCCATTGTAGAAAGCTTGAAGAAAGTTAGGGAAGATTACCTTGCTTGCTTAATTCTTCAATTCCTTTGGTCAATTGTAAGGTATGTGGGTTTGATTCATGGATTTCCTTTCATCCATGAAGATCCAAGAACCCTCCTCTTTAAATTTAATTTTCTAGTTTTAATTAAAGTTGGGTTCTTTAAATTTGAAAGTATTTAATTGATTGGGATTATGTATTGTAGAAATTAGGTGATTTAAAGTTGGCTTGAGTTTGAATTTCATAAAGGTTTAAAGGTTTAATGATGATCAAGTTATGCATGTCCTTTGTACTCTTGATTTATGCATGGGTATTGTGTAAATGATGTTTTAAAGGTGAATTTAACATGAATTTCTCATGAACTACTCTTGAATTGAATGTAAGGTTTGAATTTCATTGCCCATGCTATTTATATTATTCATCATGGCATTGCATGCATGATTCATGGATTTATGATGAAAGTTTTGATGTGGGCTAAGTCCCAAACATGTTTATGACTATGATTTTGAACAAGTATGGGTTTGACAAAGTTGTGATCACACTAAGTCTATGCTATGGCGCTTTTGTCAACATGGATGTTTACACCAATATGATATGACAAGTATGATATGTATGAAGCTACTCTTATGCAAAAAGTATGACATGAAAGTTGTTTGGCCTTTTAACCCATAATGCATCACTATGAACTATGTTTAACTCTTGTTAAGTATGCATAAGAGTATTTGAAAGTATGTTTGGCTCCTAAACCCAAGTATACATGATTTGAAGTCCAAGTGTCAAGTTTTTTTTAAGAGCATGTATATGTATACGTATTCTTGTGGGATGTGGGATGTGGACTTAGTACCGATGGATAGGATTCGGGGTGGGCTATCTTCTCAGGGTTCATACTCCTTTCCGACAAACTATGTACCTCCATAGGTATGCTTTCATATGATACGTTATGCTATGTAAATCCTTCCGAAATGGGATACCCGTAAGGAAGGTAGCCATCACACCGAAATGGGAGACCCGTAAGGTGTGGTGAGATAAATCTTATTTGGATGTCGGTTATGGTTACATCCCCTCTACTTTAAGCATTATGGCATTTCATGTATCATGATTTAATGGCATATTTTTATATTGTCCTTTCTTATATTCACTTCTATATATGTGCCCTTGCCATGTAGGTTGTATAGGTTCATGTGCATGTTTATTTGCATGCCCGCATACTTAGTACTTTATTGTGCTAACTCATACTCTTGTCTACATGTTATAACCATGTAGGTATCGGTGACGATGTCTATCTACCTTTGCCCGACGAGTGATAATCTTGAAGACTTGTGCTGATTGTGAGCCCTTTGTTTCGAGGGCAATATCCACCTTCTATCTACCTAGTTTTTTTATGTTATTTACTTTACTTATGTATTAGGGTGAGCCTCAAACTATGTCGAGGCCCTATTTTATCTATGTAGAGGCATGTTGGATAAACTAAACTCCTGTACGTTGACTTGTAATTGTTGAATATTATGATTATGTAATGCTATGCTTATGAGCCTTGACTATGGAATGGTATTGATTATGCTTATGACTTGATGTTGGGAATTATGTTTGACTATGTGCTTATGTGGAAAGTCCCATAATCCTGGTGTGCCCCCATAGCTTGAGTCCTACTTACCCATCCATTTAGAGATAATTGTTATATGTTATGTGAATCTATGTATATCTTATTCCCGGCAACATCCCCATAACTTGAGTCCAAATCCCCATTTTCCTTAGAGCTTATGTGTTATATGTTTTTCTTCTGGACTTTTGAACCGATGATGCGTGTGATGATGCTATGATGGCTTGATCGACGACTTTCGAGTTCTCCTTCGCCATATCATATCTAGGCCCCTATCCGGGTCGTAAGAAAGATGGTATCAAAGCCCTATGTTTGTAATGATCCTCGGAGTCCAACATGTTGCGTCACTTAGAGTATTATTCATAGGTGTGATGCGCGCCATACCTATGAGTGAGAGGCTATGACGATGTTTTACGAACTTATCACTTCATTGTCTCTTGTATCGTGCCTTGTAACCTTATGAGGTTTCTCTAAACTCTTGGTATTTTGTCGCTCTTTCAGAAAATGCCTCCTTGAAGAGCTTCCTTCCCCCGTCAAGCTCCTGAAATTGAGGAACAAGCTCCTCGGGCACCAATAGAGGAATAGGTGTCCCATGTTGAGTTCAGAAATGTAGTCTCTATGTTGGCCCAAGTTGTGGCCAACCAAGCTCGGCCTGTCAACCCGGTCAATATTGTTACTCCGGCCTCAAGGGTGAGGGATTTCACCCGTA
>JBCEWC010010115.1:0-17997 GCA_038996855.1 Solanum aculeatissimum | reverse complement strand
CCTAAGTACTATACCACAATCATACAACCCTCAAGGTTTTGGAACTCCTATCAATCTAATAGCCAACAAGGGAGTCAGAAAAGTTAAGTTCCATCAAAATCAAGTAAAAACATATGCATCAAACTTAGAGGTTTTAACATATCCGTGACGACATCTGGAGCTCCCTCTATCTCTTGGCGACCATGAAGAGCATAAAACCAGTGGGTTCTTGGAGCACCACCAACTGGTGCCACTTGCTCTCCCCTCACCTTCCTTGGACAGTTAACAACCTTATGATACATACTACCACATCCAAAACAAGCATTTGTGGCCTTTCTACACACACCCTCATGACGCTTTCCACATCGACCACACGGAGAAACTTGGGGACCACCCACAACTTGTGCCATATGATTTTCAACTCTCACACCCGAAACTTGGTCTTGATGGAACCGGCCATAACCATTACCACCACCCCTTGAGTTTGAGAACCCACCATCAAACCGGGCCCTCTTAGCTTCACGCACTCTCACTTCCTTAAGTTTCTCTCCCTCAATTTGTTCGGCATAAGTCATGAGGCGGGAGATATCCATCTCCTTAATAAGCATAGCTGTCCGACACTCCTTCACCACTAAATCCGACACACCGGAGATGAACTTGTGCATCCTTGTACGAGAATCCGCAACAAGGGTAGGAGCATACTTGGAGAGCTTTGTGAACTTGAGGGCATAGTCCCTCACGGTCATGTTACCTTGTCGGAGGTTGATAAACTCAGTCATCTTGGCTTCCCTAAGCTCAAGAGGGAAAAACCGAACAAGAAAGGCCGTCTTAAACTCCTCCCAATCAACTTTCACGTCCTCCACCCTTTCCATAAGCCATTGCCCATACCAAACTTGAGCAACATCCTTGAGTTGGTAGGCCGCCAACTCCGCCTTTTCCTCCAAACTAATCCCCATGATTGACAACACCTTAGTAAGCTCATCCACGAACTCTTGAGCATCCTCATTGACCTTGGAACCATAAAACTCCGGAGGGTTCATATGAGTGAAGTCCCTTACCCTTGAGGCCGGAGTAGTGACATTGACCAGGTAGGCCGGACGATCTTGGTTGGTCACAACCTGTGCCAACCTAGAGACAACATTACTAAACTCCGTATGGAACACCTGTTCCTCAACCGGTGCCCGAGGGTCCATCTCCTCAACCTCTGAAGCCTGACGGGGAAACAAAACTCTTCTGGGAGGCATTTTCTAAACGAGCGACAAAAGTACCAAGGTTCAGAAGAAATATCATAAGGTCTTAACGCAGGACATAAGGAAGAAGTAAAATGAGGAATTTCCTAAACGTCATCATAGCCCCTCACTCATAGGCATGGTGCACAATACACCCATGAATAAGACTCTACTTAACGAGACATGCTAGACTCCAAGGATCATTTATAAACCTAGGGCTTTGATACCATCTTTATCATGACCCGGATAGGGGGCCTAGATGTGACATGGCGAAGAAGAACCCAAAAGTCCTCGATCAAGCCATCATAGCATCAATACACTCATCATGGGTTCGGAAGCGTAGAAAATAAACACATAACATATACATTCTAGGGAATTGGGGACTTGGGATTCAAACTATGGGGAAATTTTCGGGAATGGGATAACATGAGTTTATATAACACGTAGTAATAATCTCTAAGGGAACGGGAAATAGGAATTCAACTATGGGGGCGCATCGGGGTTATGGGATGTAACACATAAGCACATCGTCATCAAAATCCCCAACATTCATATCATAAGCATAATAAATGACAATACTCATAGTTAAGTCTAATAAACAAAGCTTTCATAAACATAACATTCAACATTTAAGTAGTAGTACAAGAGTTTAGAGTTTGTCCATAAGCCTCTACATAGATAAAACGGGGACTCAATATAGTTTGAAGATCACCCTCAATACATAAATGGAAATGACAATATAATAAACTAGGTAGAATGAAAATGGCTATTTCCCTTGAACAAAAGGGCTCACCACTATTGCAAGTCTTCAAAAACTATCACATGTCATTTGGTGGAATTTAGAAGTCATCACTGACACCTAACCATGTAGGGGACGAGGGTGATTCATTCTTCCTGACGACGTTTGATATCTTGTTGAAGAAGTTGATAGTGGTAATAGACACCGTATATCTACCTCTTTAATTTTCATGTATTTACTTTCTATTGACTTGAGGGTGAGCCTCAAACTTGTCGGGGGCCCACTCATCTATGTAGAGGCATTGTTGGACAAATCTTTACTCTTGTACATTTTGGCTTATATGTTGAACGTTTGGTTATATATATATATATGATGTTATTTAGCTTATCCCATGATCATGTTCCCATGTTATGATAATGGCTTGAATGATCGAATATGATGAATGACTATGTGCTATGCGCAAGCATGTTTATCCCCTTCCCGTATTATCTCCATAGCTTGAGTCCCAAGTCCCCAAATCCCTAGAGCTTATGTGCTATGTGTTAAGCTTCTGCGTTTCTGAATCGATGATGAGTGTAATGATGCTAGGATGGCTTGATCGAGGGTCTTCGGGTCCTCTTTCTCCATGTCACATCTAGGCCCCCTATTCTGGTCGTGACACATATGTTGTAAATAGAGTCTCGTTGAGAAGAATCGATATTGGAGCTTAATTAGAGCAAAAAGGAACTCAATTGAAGAAATAGTATACCTGACATCACATTACTTTCCATGAATGTGACCTTTAGGCCCAAGATCGTGAAGTAGTGGCATGTAGTGAAACACGAATGTGTATGTCCAGGCACATAGGTGGAGCATAAGGAGGATATATTTTGCAATCACAAAATGCTTAGGAACGAACGTGGAGGTTTATGAAATCTTGACCTCTGTTAACATGGTCAAAGCTCCATGAAATGCGAAGCACTAACGTGACCAACATTAGGGCATATTCATAAATACACCATTTTTATCCAATTTCAGATATACACACACTTCCAATCCTAATTTCTAGAGAGAGAGATAGAGAAAAAGATTGTTCATTTGAACTAAGAGAAGAAACATACCTTAGTATAGATTTTTAGTTTGCGTAAAGATTTAAAGCAAGTTATCTATAATTTCTTGAGTGGATTGAAGAGTGTGAGCTTCTATTGTATTAATCTTTCACTTACTCTTTCTTTCCTTGTTCTTGAATGTATAAATTGTAGATTTAATGAAGCTTGGATGTTAATTTGTTTATGGTATTGATTGATTCTCTTCCTTTCATGCTTAGTTGATTATTTACTTGTAAATCAAGTGGGTTTCTCCTTAAATTGCTGTGATTTTATTCAATTGATTTATAGGTTCATGATTGCCTTTATGTTTAACTATGATTTAAGGTCGCAAATCAGAATCTATCTTAGACCTTTAATTATTGTATGAGAATATGTAGTTGAAATGGAGGGTTTGTATGATAGTCATGGGTTCTTGATATGGATCTTTGAGCAACATAGGTGCTTGCACCAATATGCTATGACAAGTATGACAAGTATGGAGCTATTCTTATGCATGAAGTTTGACATGAAAGTTTGTTTGGCTTTTTGGCCCATGATGCATGACTATGAAATATGTTTGACTCTTGTTAAGTATGCATAAGAGTATTGAAAGTATGTTTGGTGTCTAAGCCCTAGTATGCATGATTTGATGTTCAAGTGTCAAGTTTTCTTTTTAAAAGAATGTATATGTATACATATTCTTGTGGGATGATGTCTTAGTACCGAGAAGGATTGGAGTAGTAAGTGGGCTATCCCCAAGGGTCCCACTCATTTCCGAAAACTATGTGCCAACGTAGGTGCTACTAAAATGGGAGACCCGTAAGGTATGCTTTGATATGATATGTTATTCTATGTAAATCCTTTTGAAATGGGAGACCCGTAAGGAAGGTCTCCATCACACCAAAATAGGAGGCCCGTAAGGTGTGGTGTAGATTACCTTTGGCAAGTAATCTTCTCTGATCTAATAGGAGGCCTCATTAGGTAAGCCCATGTCGTAGCTCACATGGATTTTGATGTCGGTTATGGTTCCATCCCCTCTATACTAAGCATTATGGCATTTCATGTATCATGATCATCATGGCATATTAATATATTGTTCTTTCTTATATTCACTTCTATATATATCCCTTTTCCATGTAGGTTTTAATAGGTTTATGTGCATATGCATTTGCATGACTGCATACTTAGTGTTTAATTATGCTAACCCATACTCTTGTCTACATGTTCTAACCATGTAGGTACCGGCGACGACCTCTATCTACCTTTGCACGACAAGTGATACTCTTGAAGCTATTTGCTTGTGGTGAGTCCTTTTGTTCAAGGGCAATAGCCACTTTTTATCTACCTAGTGTTGTCCTTACTTTTCTTTACTTATGTATTGAGGGTGAACCTCAAACTATGTTTAGGCCCCCCTTATCTTATTTAGAGGTTTGTTGGACAAATTAAACTCTTGTACGTTAGATTGTATTTGTTGTATATTATGACTATTGAGACATTATGATTTATAAGTTTTAGTTATGGAAATGGTATTGATTATGCATATGACTTGATGTTGGGATTGTGTGTTGATTATGTCCTTATGTGGAAAGTCTCATAACCCCGGTGTACCCCCATAGCTTGAGTCCTACTTACCCACCCCTTAGAAATACTTGCTTTATGCTATGTGATCTATGTTCATCCCATTCCCGGTAGCATCCCCATAGCTTGAGTCCAAAGCCCCCATTTCTCCTAGAATTATGTGTTATGTGTTTACGTTTTCACGCTTCCAAATCGATGATATGTGTGATGATGCTCTGATGTCTTGATCAAGGACTTTTGGGTTTTCCTTCGCCATGTCACATCTAGGCCCCTTTATTTGGGTTGTGACAGAAGTTATACCTGCCTCAGTGCCCAGTTCTGTAGCGCCAAACTCGACTGGCCTCAACATCAACAAAAAACATCTTTTAGCCAACGTTTTCTTAGATCTATCCTCTTCATCCCTCAAGGACTCAGTCTCAATACTCCAGATGTTATTGGATGATGATGGAGTTACCTTCACATCAATTTTTGTATTCCTTGGAACTCCGTCACTTTTACATATATGAGGCTAGGAAATGGAAATGAGGCCTAGACTTTCTTTACCCTCGTGAGAATTTTTGGGTCAATGATTACACCAATATTTAGTCTCCCACGATCCATTATACTCCCAACAAATACCTCTTTGGCCTGTCCACGTATCGATTCATTATGTGATGGTATTAGGTTACAACTGATGAAACCAAACCAAAATCTTGCTAGTATGTTCAACTCTTTTTCCTTAATAATGGCTCCTTCCTAGAACCACGAGGGAGCAAGGAACCCAAGCATAGGTTCCATCCAAGTTTTGATATCATCAAAAGTTCAGATCTTCCTTATCTCTTCCATGTATTTTTTGTTTGTGTGTGTGCATCCCAAGAATTCATTGATTTTTGACTCACTGCATTGACTTGCATTCCCAAAACTTCTACAGTATCAAGGGGTTTGAGCATCGATTTCACCTTGCTTTTATTCTTTGGAATGGCTTTGTCATAGGCCTCATAAAATTGAAGGACTAGGGTGGGTACTTACAGATCTCGAGGTTTGGTAAACATTTTGAAGTTATGGAACTTGAGGACTTCCTAAACTTCTAGGTACCAATCAATTACTCCCTTTTTTATAATTATTTCTCATCCAGAATTGTCCTGTGCCCTTTAACCCTTAGCCTATTTACGAACTTTAGAGTTGTAGTATCCTGAGTTCTCTGTGGAGATTGTGATAAGGAGTTATGTATGACCTTAGTTCTAGATTCTTTTTTATGTCTTTTCGAGCTAGACTCCTTTGGCAGAGGTGATGGTCTAGTAGACTTAGTTAGAATATGCTTTTACTTGGTCATTCTGCAAAACATACTCCAGAATGATGTGAGTGGTAGTTGATAAGCAATTCAGTGCAAAATTTTATCATAAGAGAAACATTCATGGTCAGGACAGTTTGACTACAGATCATACTCGGCGCTGCGCCAAACTGATTCTGTGGTCAAAAAGACCTTTACCTTTTTGCACAATTTTCTGACTTTAGGCTGCTGCTACTTTTGGTGAGACTCATGAACATTCAGCAATTTGCCAAAATGATTCAGCCATGAAAGAGGTTCATTATCAAAAGTTGTTGCAATCACCCAAGATGATCAGTCAATTAAGGCAGTACATATGACTACTAGGTACATCACTGAGTTCCCTTAGGCGTTCAAAATGACCATCGTCGAAGGTGACTTGCATGGCCCTTCATCCATTCACTCAAAATTTGAAAATTATTTCATAGCACACACAGACGAATGTCACACACCAGCCCATCATAACACATCAATACATGCTCAATTATTGATTATCACTATCACATGGTTTCTATAGTTACATATTCAATAAAGCGATAACCTACCCTTAAGAATGACATCACCCAATCTATCATAGGGCAAGTTCAAATCATTCAAAGGAAATTAAGGGTTACTCAGACTTCACCTATAGCCCATAGGAACAATCAATCCAAATAAGCAAGCATTTTCAATAACACATTCTCATGATCATGGCACTATCTCAAGTGAAAACATTCAACCATAATAATAAATATGAAACTGAGACAACACTAACAAAGAATTCACCATCGGGTAGAAATTCATTCATTCATAAACCTAACCCACATCATGGGAACCGCCACTTTTGACATATATAAAGGGAGTCAAAACTTGCAATAAATCACTCATTCAGGAAATACAGGGTTTAAGCATCACTCTAAATATCTACTCATTTAATTTCCAACAAGATTTCAAGTATTAAAGCATGATTATCACATTTATAAACCCTTATCAACTTTATAATCAATTCAATTCACAAAAAGAACTATAATAAGGGCTAAAACATACCTCTTCAATGGTAAGACACAATGAAATCCTCGAAAATGCCTTAGTGATGAATATCTTCAACTTCTTTGCAAAATAAATTCAAATAAAAGAAAAAAGAAGGGTTTGGCGTCCAAAGAAAGTGAAAAGGAGGCATAATGGAAAGTGAAAGGACCAAGACATTTGACAAGCCTTAAGTAGGTCGGTGAGCCATGCATATTTGGTGATGTTAAACCATACCACTAGCATATTTGGTATTGCACCAAGTGTGCTAGGGACCGCATTTTTTAATAGTGTGCATACCTTTCCCTCAACATTAAAGTGCGGTAGAATTGACCATCGCTCATTGGTTTCGATGATTCGCTGAGTTGCCCTTCAGTTTGCAAAATTCGATAGCACTTCAACAGTTCCTAAGCGACTTGAATGTCGGTCAAATTGATGGTCGCCTTTTTAACTCGGCGATATGCTGATTGGTTCTATTGATCGTCTTCTCAGCTTTCCATACCAATTTTTCCCCTTTTCAACTCTACACAGTTCAACACCCATTATTCAAAGATGAAAGCAATAACTACTCACCTTGGGTTAACTCCCAATAAGTTCCTTAGTTAATGTCGTTAAACAACATAATTCCTCTTCTCAATCAAGTCATCGTCGATTTGCTCATTACTGACACCACCTCAAGATCATCTCCCGATTTTAGAGATTTGCATATTTTGAACATTACTTCCTCATTATTCACTTTGAACTTAAAATCTTTATTCTCTACATCCACAACAACTCGTCTGGTGGCTAAGAATGGTATACCAAAGATGATCAACACATTCGTATCCACCTCATAATCCAAGATTACAAAATTCACAGTAAGAATGAATTTATCCACTTTCACAAATACATTATGTAAAATCCTCACAAGTCATTTGATAGACCTATCAGCCCTGAGCAACTGTATTGTGGTTGGTGAATGGCTCTCCAATCCTAATTCCTCAAATATGGCTAGGGGTATGAGGTTTATACTTGCTCCCAAGTCATATAGTTCCTTACTAAATTTTAAGGCTCCAATGGTGCATGGAATAGTGAATGCACCTGGGTCTTCTTTCTTCACTGCCAACTTTTGTGTTAAGATTGCACTATAATTATGAGTCACTTCGATTGTCTTACACTCAAGAGCTCTTTTCTTCGTGACCAACCTTTCCATGAATTTAGCATCACCTAGCATTTCAATCACTGCTTCCACAAGTGGAACATTTATTGACAATGAGTTGAACATAGAGAGGAGCAAGTGAAACTTAGCATCCTCCTCATTCTTCTTCAAACTTTATAGAAATGGAGGATCAACCTTGACTTGAGGTGTTTTCAACCTCACAGTTGGACTTGAATTTATGTGGAAAGTTTCTTAACATTCGCAACATTATCCCCACTCTTGTCTTGATTCTCACTCTAGGGATTGCCAAGAGCACCACTATTTTAATCATGAGATTCATACTCATCAGCTCCAATAGTAACCACACCTTATTTTTCTTATACTTCATCCAGGTCTTCTTCAATAAGACACGATGGTCATGTGCCTTCAACCACTTTCCCACTATGAGTGGTTATGGCTAAATATTACTGATTGTTCCTTTTTGGATTAGCCACTATGTCACTAGGTAAACCTCCTTTTGGATGCTGATTTAGATGAGTTGATATGTTTCGATGTTGAGTCTCCATATTCTTAATGGACATCAAATATGATATCACAGTTTGACTCAATTGAGAGAAATCTGATTTCATCTCCTTTAGGACTTTATCAGAGGCTTCCATCTTTCTTTAGATTTGAGTGATCATATCTTCAGTCCAAAGATGATCTTGATTCATCACGGGGTCAGCAAACTTCCCTGCATCATGAGGTGGATTTTACTTATCCCCCTCACAGTTCCTCCAAGCCACAACTTGAGATTGGTCAGTCCATGCATGATCTCACCATTCGGAGTTAGTGTTCGAACCTTGATTCCCGGGTGACCTTGGAAAAGTCAGCTGAGAACCCACCATTTGGTTCCCCATGTAGTGTACCTCCTTGTTGTAACCACTTGCAAATGGTGCACCCTCGAACATCACATCCCTAATAGCTCACACAACATTCATACTTTTACGATTTCCTCCTATGACATACATAGTCAAAATATCAAGTTGGGTCAACATTTTAGCCATGTTCTCATCCCTCTCTTGATCCTTAGAAAGTTGCTCCTTTGTTGGACCTTTGTGGCTTGAAGGTACCATAAAATCTCTCGTGTACTATGTTTGGTTAATCTTTGTCATTCCATCTAGAAGGTTACAAGCTTCTGTGAATATTTGTTTCATTAGGCCTCCTCTCACTAACTGATCAGCTACTCCTTTGTTCACTACGTTGAGGCTCATATTGAAGTAGTGCAAGAGCATATGGTCTGGAATACCATGGTTAGGACATTGGAAAAAAAGTTTCTGAAAATTAAGCCATGTTTCATGCAATGACTCACCTTCTAGCTTCTTGACGTTCTCAATACTTCTCCCCAACTTTATCATCTTTAAGGGAGGGAAAAATCATTCGAGGAACGCATCTTGAAGTTTCTCTGATGAAGTGAAACAATCATGAGGCAACTTAGCTATCCACCTCACAGACTCTCTACTGATGGAGAATGGAAATAGCCTCAGTCTTATGGGTTTTTGATTCTTTCCCCTAAAATTAAATAGGAGATCGACATCAACAAAATTCCTTAGGTTTTCATAAGGATCTTCGTGGCTAAGTCCTCCAAATAATCCCTTCAGTTGGAGGAGTTGTAAGATCATTCTTATTATGTGAAAATTATCTCCTCCGGCTAATGGGGTTAGTCGGATAGCACCTGTGCTTTCCACTTGGTCACAGTTAATACCCTGCATATCATTCGCATCTCCAACATTCTCACCATATACACTCTCGTCCTCATCCATCTTAACACCTATTCTTCAAAGAAAAAATAATAAGAAAATAGTAAATACAATTCTAACTACAAGAAAAAAGCTTAACAAACACTTCAAATATGAATACGTCGATTCTCCAACAATGGCACCATTTTTTATGTCGGTCAATTCGGCTACTAAACGAAAGCAGTGATGGTCATCATTAGCATAATAACCCAATTTTAGAGAATAGGCTCGGTCCCATAGGGAATCATTATTCAAGGTAGAAGAAGCTCATTGGACTAAGTAATTATAGGATCTGGGGGGTTGCAATATTTAAAGTAATGATTAAACTAAATAAATTCTAATTAACGACTTAAATAACAATTAAGGGAAGATGTTGGGGATGTACAAATATGGAAATTGATCTACCAGCTAGGTCTAAATATTTGACTAATTGAGTTGATATTGAGTGAATAGGCTAAGTTGCTTGTAACCCATATCAGCTATTATACAAGAGTTTTTCGCATGAATCGACTAAAAAATCACACGCGAACCACCGAGGACATGCTTGGCCTAAAAAGTCTAAGTAAAACCCCTAATACCTTGGCCGTTGAATCTATGGTTATGGTCTTCAACTGAAACCCCAAGAGGTTTCCAACCATTATATCTATTTCACACTCTAATCATTCCAACTAAAGTAAAAATTAGATATCTAAAGTAAACCCCAAGTTTACAACCTTGAAATTATAGATTGAACATAGGAATGGATATAAATTCACTCAAATCAACTATAGAAAAGTCAAAATATTGAAGACCCAATAGATAAATCAAAAACTCATATTAGAAGCACACCCCCAACATGGGGGTTTTAGCCACATAAGGTAGAAATTAAAGATTTCATACAAAACATAGCAGCAGCAGTCATGGGTAACAAGATTAAATAGAAGTTAGTTGATTATCACCAGCAAATCTTCTTCAATTTTTTCCCTAAAAGTTTCAAAACCCTAACTCCCCTTTTGTACTCTAAGAGAAATATTCTATGTACTACTCTCTCTATTATGTTGATATGGTATGATCTGATATGCTATGTACAATTTTCTTTCTTAATTTCTTATATACTCCATGCAAATGTGTGAAGGTTTGTATTGCGAAATGCCATTCAGTAGCTAAGGTCGATCATCGGCGAATACTCCAGCGATGTGCCAAATGTGCATTTGACCACATTCTTTTGCATTTTCATAAGTCTTCCTCTTCTACAACATAAGACAATGACTCTTCATTCTGTCGATGCAATTCGATGATGTGTCAAAATATCCATAACATGGCTTTCTTGTCAATGTTTTATGGCTTTGAGTATTGCAACTTTAGGTGATCTCTTGTGCACTTCGACGGTGCACCAAACACTCTTTGTGATATCAAATATTACCGCTTTATTGACTTGATTTGGAACCTTGGTTGTTGTAGTGATAGGCGATCTCTCTGAGTGTTTGGTGGATCACTGAGTATGTTAGTGATAGCGTTTTTCTCTACCTTTTTGCACTTTTGCTCCCCTTTGAAGATTTTTCTAGGTATTGTCCATTTATGCACTTAACTCCCATTTCCTATCATAGCACGTGCATATTTATTAGAAGTTGAAATTAATAGCACACAAAGAGCAATGTTTCTTTGCAAGCTAACCCCAAAATGAGTCAAAATTATAGACTCATCAGGAGCTTAGGAGGTAAAGTTGACCAAGTTCATTAATCTCAAGCAAGAAAGTATGAGTGTGAGGGAGTATGTCCTCAAGTTTACTAATATTTTTAAATATTCTCCAACATTAGTTGTTGAACCCTATGCTAGAATACACAAGTTCTTTTTCAGGATTTCAAATTTAAAAGTCAAAAAATGTTATATTGATATGCATGTGAAAGAAATGGACATCTCTCAACCTATGACTTATGCCGAGCAAATTGAAAGTGAAAAACTTAAGCAGAGAAAAATGATGAAGTCTAAGAGGGAACGACTTAAAAGTGGGTTTTGTAATGCTAGGAGTGGTGGTAATAGTGGTTGTCCTCAACAAGGCCAAATGCTTCAAGGTGAAGGTGAGCTGGTAATCCAAGGTGTGTTTTTTGTGGAAAGAGACATGGTGGTAGGTTTTTTGTTGGTGCAGGTGCATGCTTTTGATGTGGCCAAATGGGTCAAAAACTTGCTACATGTCCAAATGCTCCAAAGAGAGGTCAAGGAGGTCATACCTAAGATAATATTATTTTGGGTGTTCAAGGACATCCAAGAGTTCCACAAGGTGATACCCATGCAGCAATAAGTTTTATGCTTTATATGCTAGGCAGGAGGTGAAAGAGACTTTCAATGTAGTGATCAGTATATTGAAAGTCTTTAATTTTGATGTATATGCATTGCTTGATCAGGGTGAAAATTTATCTTTTGTCACTCTTTTATTAGCTATTATGTTTGGTATGAGTCCTAAAATCGTGAGCGAACCATTCTCAGTTTATACTCCCATGGGTGAGCTAATTATAGCCCATAGAGTCTAAAGGGGTTGTCTTGTGTCAATTTTACATAACTTCATTCCTTGTGATCTTGTTGACCTTGAAATGGTTGATGGATTTTTTACATGTTTCTTATGCTTCCAAAGATTTTAGGACCCAAAAGGTTAAATTTCAGTTCTCGAATGAGCCTATTCTTGACTGGGTAGGTAGTGAATCAACTTACAAAGTTTGATTTATCTCTTATGTTAAAGCCCTAAAGATAATTTCTAAGGGGTGCATCTATCATATAGTGAGGGTTAGAGATGTTAATTCTGAGTCTCCTACTCTTAAATTAGTTCATGTGGTAAATATATTTTTTTATATCTTTCTTGAGGATTTTCTTGGTATTCCTCTCGAAAGGAAATTAAACTTTGGCATTGATATTTTTTCTAATACTCAACCTATCTCCATTCCTCCTTATCTAATGGCACCGACAAAATTGAAGGAGTTGAAAGATTTGTTGGAGAAAGCCTTTATTAGGACAAGTATATCACCATGGGGTGCTCCTGTTTTAGTTTTTATAAAGATAGATAGGCCACTTTGAATATGTATTGACTATCGGTAATTGAACAAGGTGACCATAAAGAATAAGTATCCATCATTGGGGATAGATGATTTGATTGATCAATTGTAAGGCACTACTCATTTCCAAAATTTATGTTCATTCTGGTTATCATTAGTTGAGGGTAAAGGAATATGATATTCCCAAAACAAATTTCTAGACTAGATATAGACATTTTGAGTTTGTGGTAATGTCATTTGGGTTGACTAATTTCTCAACAGTATTTATCGATCTCATAAATTGGGTGTTCAAACTATTCCTTCAAACCTTTTTGGTTGTCTTCATTAATGATATTTTGAATTACTCCTTAAGTGAGCAAGAGCATATGGATTATTTGAAGTTGGTGTTTTAATGTTTGATGAACAAATAATTATTTGCAAAATACAGTAAGTGTGAGTTTTGGTTACCTGAGGTAGCCTTCTTTGGTCATGTGGTATCCAGTGATGGTATTAAGATAGATCCAAAGAATACTAAAGTAGTAAAGAATTGGCCTTCACTGTTGTCTCGTTCAGATATTAGGATTTTTCTTAGTTTGTCCGGCTACTATCGGAGGTTTGTTGAAGTTTTATATCTATTTCTTCACCTTTGGCTACATTGACTCAAAAGAATGAAAAATTCTAAGGGTTATATGAACGTAAAAACAACTTTTAGACTTTGAAGGATCGACTTACATCGACTCCTATTTTGACACTCTGGATGGGCTAGATAGGTTTGTGGTGTATTGTGATACTTCTCGTATTCATTTTGGTTGTGTTCTAATGTAACATAGAAAGGTCATAGAATATGCATCTAGATATCTTAAGGTGCATGAGCGAAATTATCTGACCCATGATCTTGAGTTAGCGGTGGTGGTATTTGCTTTGAATTTGGTGAAATCATTATGGGATTCATGTTTGTGTATTTACGACCATAAGAGTTTACAATATGTATTCACCTATATAAATCTCAACTTGAGGCAAAGAAAATGGTTGGAACTTCTTAAGGATTATGACATGAGTGTGCAATATTATCTAGGCAACACAAATGTTATAGTTAATGCTCTTAGTAGACTATTTATGGATAATGTGGTCCATGTTGATGAGTCCAAGAAGGAGTTGGTGAAGGATATGCACCATTTGGCATGATTGGGTGTTAGATTGGTTAATTCTAATGATGGTGGCATCCATGTTCATAATGGGGTTGAATCCTCTGTGGTTGATGATGTTAAGGGAAAATAGGACTTAGAATTATCATTGGTTGAACTGAAGAAGTTGGTTGTTGAGAAGAAGATAGAGGTTTCCTCCCAAGGGGGAAATGGTGTACTTTAGCATCAAGATTGATTATGTGTTCCAAATGTTGATGTCCTAAGGAAAGTGATTTTGAGATAAGTGCATTATTCTCCATATCCCATACATTCGAGATCCACCAAAATATACTGAGATTTGAAAGAAGTGTATTAGTGGAATGGTACGAAGAAGGATATAGCCAAGTTTGTGTTGGAATGCCCTAATTGTAAACAAGTCAAAGTGGAACATCAAAGGTCTAGTGTCTTAGCTCAAGACATTGAGATTCCTATTTGGAAGTGGGAGGATATGAACATTGACTTTGTGACTGGTTTTCCCCGTACCTGTAAACAATATGACTCTATTTGGGTAATCGTGGATAGAATTACTAAATTGACTCATTTTCTACCAGTCAAGACTACTTTCAATGTCGAGAATTATACCAAGTTGTACATTCAGGAGTCGGTTAGATTACATGGTGTGCCATTGTCTATCATATCGGATCATGGTACCCATTTCACTTCTCATTTTTTGATAAATAACTTGGTATTAAGGTAAAGTTGAGTACCATATTTTATCCTCAAACTGATGGACAAGCCGAAAGAACAATTCAGACCTTGGAAGACATGTTGAGGTCTTGTGTGCTGGAGCTCAAGGGTAATTTGGATGACCATCTATCACTCATTATGTTCTCCTACAACAATAGTTACTATACTAGCATTGAGATGGCGCCATTTGAGGCTTTGTAAAGGAGGAGATGTAGATCCTTGGTGGGTTGGTTTGAAATAGGTGAGGTTGCATTGATTAGCTCTAATTTGGTGTTAGATGCTATGGAGAAGGTGAATTTGATAAGGGAGAAGTTTAAAATGGCTCAAAGTTGTCAAAGGTCATACTCAGATGTTATGAAGAGAGACCATGAGTTCCATGTTAAGGATTTGGTGTATGTAATGGTTTCACCCATAAAGGATGTGATGTGTTTTGGCAAAAAAGACAAGTTGAGTCCTTAGTATGTAGGTCCTTATAAGGTGTTGAAACGAATAAGTAATGTGGTTTACAGGTTAGATTTGCCTTCGGATATGAGTTCTAGTCATCCGGTGTTCCATGTATCCATGTTGAGGAAGTTGGTTGGTGACCCAAGTACCATTGTGCCTTTGGAAAGTGTTGGAGTTGAGGAAATTTTGACTTACAAAGAGGTTCTAGCTGAGATCTTTGGCAGGCAAGTGAAATAGGCTCTTCATGTTTAAATGGTTTGAATTCTCTCATTTCTAGGTTCTTATATCACAACATGCATGCTTGCTTATGAAACGGATTTGAATGATGTTTTTTGTTAAGAATTTCAATATTTCATGATTTAAATGTTAGGATCACATTATTGTTGTAAAGACCCGGACATTGGAAAAGCCATAACGATGCTTAATATAGTGATTCCCAATGTTCTAAGCCAAGGTGTCGCACCAAGGACACCTCCACGAGCTGTGGAGGTGAGACTTGGTTCATGCCTTTAGCTTCCCTTTAGTTTTTGCCAAGGAGGCCACCACGGGCACTTGTATGATCGGTACCAGGTGCCACGGCTTATGGTGATGCTTTCGTGAAGGGGTACTGTGGAATTTTGGCTAAGTGTTAAATCATCATCTTGGAATTTGGGTATTCTACACAGATAACTCCATATACTGTGGAACGTGTAACGTACCATGAGGCTTCTATAGGAGCGATCTTGGTAATTTTTCTAAGTATCAAAGTACCATCTCGACGATGAGGCACCTTACATGAACACTTGTATGGTCTGTGGAGCTCTATACATCTCATGATGAGCTTTTGTGGAGATGCCCAAGTGATATTTCAAGGTCTGTTCATTTGGAGATAGTCCTTTAACCTCCCAAATTAGTTCAATGCTTTCCATATCACTCCATAATACTTAGTTCCTCATTTGCTCGTTTAAAACGCTATCTGAATTTCTTTTCAAGCTCTAATCGAAGTATCTCCATAGAACCCCCAAGACCAATATAAATTCACTTTTATACCTTCAATCCAATCCTATTTATATGATTTAGGGTCATCATGGGTCTCCTTCATCAAGCCAAGTTCAAAGGAATTCCATTAGCTAAGCTTTCACATGAACCAAAAGAAGGGTCAACTTTAAATCGTCATATCATTAGCACTAACTGAACTAGGTAGCCTATGACATATCAACTTGAATCTCTTTAAATCATCTTTCCAACGCATCCAGTTTCACCTAATTCTGAGTTCGTATCAAGAAGTTATGCTCGTTTTCGTAAAGCCTGTCCATGCAGGGGTGTATGCGAATATTTTGTTCCATTTCATTAATTGTCCTTCCATAATTTTAGGTTATTCTAAGGGTATTTTATGTCTTTTTCATTTATCCTAGACCCTTAAATCATCTTATAATTTTTGGTTATAATTAATCCTCATTAGAAAATATTTAGGAGTCATTTGGTTGGCAACTACTTATCCCAAGACAACTAATTCTTGGATTAGCTATTCTGGGATAAGTTATCTCCCCATGTATATAGGATAACTTATCCCATCACCATAGAATAAATGGTGGATAAGTTATCCCAAACTTATCAACCAAACAAGATATCAAAATTTTATCCCTTCACTATTTCTTTATTCCATGACTATTTATTTTTATCCCTCACACCAAATGACCTCTTAGACTCTAGAAACTCAATTCCTAAACACTCCATTCAAGCAAGACCTTGAAGATTCAATCTAAGATTTCACGTGGACTTTCAATTCAAGTTAAATCCATCTTAATGCTTCTATTTTCAGCAAGATATGTGGAATTGATTCATGATTCCCTTCCAATCATGAAGACCCAAATCTTATTTTCCCAAATTACATGAGTTTCCTGTATGATCTTCAAATGGGTCTTTTAAATTGGTTTTAATTTGTTGAAATTGAGATATGGGATGAACTTATTTATTAATTTTATGATTATTTTAATCTGATTATTATGATTTATATTGGTTTTATAAATTATTAAATGTGCATGTCCCTTTAATCTTTGAATCTATGCATGGGTAAGATTAATTAAGCTTCAATTATTGATTTATCTATAGATTTCATATAATTTCTTCTTACTATGTTGAATTGATTATGTATTCTAATTTTCCAAGATATTTCTTCATCATTTATTGCAAATGTATGCATAAACATTGATTTTCATGAAGTTTATGATGTGGACTAAGACCCAATTATGATTATGACTATGTTTTTCAAGAGAAGTATGGGTATGAAAAGAATGTGATCATATAATGTCTATGCTTTGGCTCAAGTGCCTATTGGTGTTTACACTATTAAGTATAAGAATGAAAGAGTTATTCCTAAGCATGAAAGTATGAATTGAAGTATGATTTGGCTTTTTAGTCAAAGTATGCACAATAAGATTTTAAAGTATGTTTTGGCATTTAAACCTAAGTATGCATTGTTATAATTTGGAAAGACTTATGCTTCTTTTTCAAGAATGTATATGCATATATATTCTCGTGGGATGATGACTTAGCATCGAATAAGGTTAGAGGTGGAATCCTATCCCCAAGGGCCCGTATATAAACTCTTCTTTCTCATAACTATGTGCCAAACATATATTCATGTATATTCCCCTTTTAGGGGATGATTATGTTATGGATTTACCTTTGGCAAGTAGGTGTCACGACCCGGATAGGGGGCATAGATGAGACATGGCGAAAGGGGACCCGAAGACCCTCAATCAAGCTATCATAGCACCATTACACACATCATCGGTTCGGAAGCGCGGAAGCTAAAGCATGTAGCACATAAGCTCTAAGGGTTTAGGGGCTTGTGACTCAAGCTATGGGGATAATTCGGG
>JBCEWC010010114.1:0-17998 GCA_038996855.1 Solanum aculeatissimum | reverse complement strand
CGAATTTTTAGATATAGCTAAAACAAGTTTCCGGTAACTTCTGAAGCACATTTTTAGGAACTTTTTGGGTCGTTTCAGGTACTCACCCCTTGCTACTACATTTGTATAGGTTAAGAGCCCAAATCTTCATGATACCCTCTATTATTTCTTGCCCAAGGCTTCTCGTGGAGATTGTGTGAGGTAGTTGTTTCCCATCCCAGTGGACTTCTCACTCCTATTTATGATTTTGTTCTACTTTAGAGATAATATCATTTTAGACTTGTGTTTTCTTTTGAATCTATTGTAATACATTAAGAGGCTTGTGCACGTGACAACCATGTTTTGGAGATTTTAATTAAGTTGACTTTATTATCCATATTATTGACTATTAATAACCTTTTTAATCTTAATTCAATTTCATATTTTATCATTTTAAAGGAGTTTAGGTTGACTTGTCTTGGTGGGATAAGGCGAGTGTCATCGCGTTCATTTTTGGATTGTGACAGAAGATATTAGAGCCCCAGATTTATAGGTATCATGTGCATACAAGTCAAGTCTAAGTAAAGTCTCAAGGATACGTACGGAGACATCCGTACTTATCTTTTAGAGGCTATGAAGACTGTTAGAAAACTTCTTTTTATTTATTCTCTCTTATCATGTGTGGTTATCTTTGTTAGTACTAAGTTGTAACCATGTTCTTTTGATAGATGGAAAGGACTAGAGCTATTGTTACTAGTGGTAGAGGTGAGACAGCTCTCGAGATAGTTTTTGAGGCCCTAGTTAGGGGTAGGGGTAGAGGTCGAGCTAAAGGTCATGCTCGTAGAGCAGCACAAGCAATGGGTCGTTCTAGGGAGGTCTCTTCAGAACCTATAATTGATATTAGAGGGAACAAAGTTCCTCTAGAGCATGTAGCCTCACCTTTGCTACAATATACTTTATTGAGGGTGCTGAGTGTACTTAAGTTTTTTGCTCCGAGTGGTAATGCGACAAGCATGTTGGGCGATTCTTAGACTAGAGGAGGAGCTCAGACTCTAGAGTAGCATCAGGGCTCCCATGGTTCACAGTCTGGTAGAGCAGCCACCATTGGGTCCTAGAGTTGACATTGATGTTGCACCAGCAGTTGAGGTTTTGGGTGCATCATTGGCTACATTGACTGATGATGAGCAATACCGCTTTAAGAGGTTTAGGAAGATGGACCCACCTCAATTTCAGGGTGGGAAGACAGAGGATGCTCATGAGTTTCTGACCACTTGTAGAGAGTTGTTAGATGTTGTTGGCTTAGCTGAGTCACACGGGGTTTGATATATTACATTTTAGCTTCATGGGCCAGCTAGAGAGTGGTGGAGGACATATTTAGGATCTTTGCCAGTTGGATCTCTCTCAGTGTCTTGGGAGATGTTCTCTAGTTCTTTCTATGATTGCTTTGTCCCTTGGAGAGTGGGGGAGGAGAGTCACTTGAGGTTTGAGAGTCTTAGATAGGACAGTTTATCAATCACTAAGTATGTGGCTCATTCCTGTCAGTTATCTAGACATGTTGCAGCCATTATTCCAGATTAGATAGAGAGGGTTCCTAGGTTCGTGAGAGGATTGACCTATTCTATTCGGTAGTCAGTGTTTAGAGTATCTAGAGAGGGAGACTCTTTCTAGTCTATTGTGAGTGCGGCTAAGGAGGTGAGTTGATAGAGAGAGAGAAGTTTGGGGACCCCAAGAAGGCCCATGCATCTGGCTAGTTTTCTAGTACCTCAATTGGAGGTAGAGGGTCCTATAGAGGGAGTGGCTTATTCTAGCATCAAGGACCAGTTCACGCATCATTACCAATATCTGAGAGTGGTCAGACACATTGTGGATCTTATAGTACGGGTCAAGACTTGTATGGTTCACAACAGCGAACTAAGGGGTGAGGCAGTTATAGTAGTTTTTTAAGATCAACACATCAGTCCCAAAGTCAGAGGTGTTGCTACAGTTATGGGATCCCGAGCATATGATACGAAAGTGTCCCTTGCAGAAAGGGCAAGAAGGGGCCCATCCCAGTTCTTTAGTTCAGACTAGACCACCAGCACCACCATTCAGAGGGTGAGGTAGAGCTCAGATAGATAGAGGTGGTCGCATCTTGGGAAGAGGGGCGAGTGATGTCATAGTTCTGCAGAGTGGGGGTAGAGGCATTGCTCTAATGGGTGGTGGTAGAGAATCACAGTGTTATGCATTTATAGGGACCCCCAAGGCAAAGACTTTTAATGCAATCATCACAGGTATTGTCCTAGTTTGTCATTAATTTGTGTCTATATTATTAATCCTAGATCTATCTACTCCTATGTGTCCACCTATTTTTCATTTGGATTCGACTTGTTATGTGATTGTACGTCTATACCCATTCATGTTTCCACACCAGTAGGTGAGCCTTTTGTGGTGGATCGAGTGTATCAATCTTGTCTTGTCTCTCTAGTTGGGTATGATACTTGGGTAGATATGATTATTCTAGAGATGGTAGACTTTACTATTATCTTAGGGATGGATTGGCTTTCTCCATATCATACCATTCTTGATTGTTATGCTAAGACTATGACCTTAGCCATGCCCGGGGTATCAAGAATTGAGTGGAAGGGTACTAATGGTTATTATCCTAGTAAAGTTATCTCTTCCATCCACACTCAGAAATTTACTAATAGGGGGTTTTAGTCTTACTTGGTTTTCATTTGGGATACTAATATTGAACCACCTTCTATGAAGTTTATTCCTGTGGTTCAGGAGTTTGTCGATATGTTTCCTATTGATCTTCCAAGTGTTTCTCCCGATAAGGATATTGACTTTGCAATTGATCTAGAGTTGGGCACTAAGCCCATCTCCATCCCTCCATATTGAATGGTTCTAGCTGAGTTGAAAGAATTAAAGAAGCAACTTCAAGATTAGTTAAGCAAAGGGTTTATTCGTCCTAGCGTGTCACCTTGGGGTGCTTCGGCCTTGTTTGTAAAGAAGAAGGATGGGTCTATGAAGTTTTGTATTGATTTTAGAAAGCTGAACAAAATGACTATTAATAACAAATATCCTCTTCCTCGTATTGATGACTTGTTTGATCAGCTTCAGAAGGGGATTTTTCTAAAATTGACTTGAGGTTTGGTTATCATCATCTGAGGATTAGAGCATCAGATATTCCTAGGACACATTTTTGAACTCGTTATGGCTATTATGAGTTTTTGGTCATGTCCTTTGGATTGACTAATGTCTCTGCAACATTCATGGAGTTAATGAATAGGGTGTTTCATCCGTACTTGGATTCTTTTGTGATAATATTTATTGATGACATCTTGATATATTCCAAGACTGAGGTTGATCATGTTCGTCACTTGTAGATAGTACTTTAGAGGTTGAGGGAGGAAAAGTTATATGTGAAGTTTTCCAAGTGTGAGTTCTGGCTTAATTCGATGGTATTCTTGGGGCATGTGGTATCCAAGGAGGAGATTAGAGTGGATCAAGCTAAGGTTGAGGCAGTTAGAGATTGGTTAAGCCCTACTTTAGCTATGGAGATTCACAGTTTTATGGGATTAGCTGGGTATTATCGGTGGTTTCTTTAGGGTTTTTCTTCCATTGCAACCCATTAACCAGATTAACTCAAACGAATGTAGCCTTACATTAGTCTGATGAGTGTGAGGCGAGCTTATAAAAGCTCAAGACTTTGTTGACTTCAGCTCGAATTTTGACACTACCTGAGGTAGGTATGGACTTTATGGGGTATTATGATTCTTCTGGAGTTGGTTTAGGTGGTGTATTGATGCAAAAAGGGAAGGTTACTGCCTATGCTTCTAGATAATTAAAGGCTCATGAGAAGAACTATCCTATCCATGACTTAGAGTTAGCGGTAGTGGTTTTTGTGCTTAAGTTGTGGCGTCATTACTCGTATGGTGTACATTGTAAGGTATTTCATAGGAATCTTCAGTATATATTCTGTCAAAAGGATCTGAACTTGAGGCAGCATAGTGGATTAATTTGCTAAAGGACTATGACTTGACCATCTTATATCATTTGGGGAAGGCTAATGTGGAGGAGGACGCCCTGAGTAGAAAGACTTCTAGAATGGGAGTCTAGCTACCATACGAGTTTAGGAGCAACCTTTGGCCAGAGATATTCAATGTCTAGCTAATGGTCTAGTCAGATTACAGCTTTCGAATGAGGATGGTGTACTTGCTTTCATTGAGGCTCGCTCTTCCTTGATGGATCAAATTAGTGAGCGTTAGTTTGAGGATGATAAGTTGTGTCTCACCAGAGATAAAATGACCAAAGAAGAGGCTAAGGAATCAGTATTTGATCCTAGTGGTATTATGAGAATTGAAGGTAGGGTTTGTGTGCCCAAGGTGGGTGACTTGATTAGATTGATTCTTGAGGAGGCTTATTGTACTCGTTATTGTATTCACCCAGGGCAACGAAGATGTATCATGATTTGAGTTACCACTATTAGTGGTATGTTATGAAGAGGGATATTTCAGAGTTTATGGCTAAGTGTTTAACTTATCAACAAGTTACGTGTGAGCACCAATGACCTGGAGATGTGGGAGTGGATCACCATAGATTTTGTGGTGGGTTTGTCCACTACTATGGGCGGTTATGACTCTATCTGGGTAGTGCTGGATAGATTGACTAAGTCTTCCCATTTCATTCCTGTCAAGGTTAAGTATACAGCAGAGAAGTTTGTTGAGCTTTACATCATCAACATAATTAGATTGCATGGTGTTCCAGTTTCCATCATTTCTAACTGAGGTTCACTCTACTTCATATTTTTGGAGGGCCTTGCAGCATAGTCTAGGTACTCAGCTAGATATGAGTTTAGCCTTTCACCCTTAGACATCCGAACAGTCAAAATGAATGATTCAAGTGTTGAAGGACATGTTTCGAGCATGTGTGATCAATTTTGGTTCCCGTTGGGATAAGTACTTTCCCTTAGAAGAGTTTGCCTATATATAGTTATCCTTCTAGCATTAAGATGGCACCATTTTAGGCTTTATATGGTAGGCGGTGTAGATCTCCGATTGGTTGGTTTGATTCCGCTGAGATGGACTCATTAGATGCAAACTTTCTTAAAGATGCCATGGAGCAGGTCCATAGGATTTAGGGTAGACTACTGGCGGCTCAGAGTTGATAAAAGAGTTATACAGATAGGAGGGTTCGAGCCCTAAAGTATATGAAGGGTGATCACATTTGGCTCAAAGTGTCACCCATGCAGGGTGTTATCATGACCCGAACCTAGGGCCTAGGTGTGACATAGAGAATTAGAACCCGAAGGTCCTCAACCAAGCCTCTTAGATCATACATGCACTCTATAGGTTCAAATAATGAATAATAGATGAGTGACAATATGAAATGGGGAATGGGACTAAGGGACAAATCAACAAAAGACAATAAACGGAACCAAAAATATAAGTTCGGACCCCTCAATACAAAGTCATAGAAGAAAATACATAACGTGTCTACAATATCAAAAGTAAAGCTAGAAGATAAGGTCTCCATTCCTGGTGGATGGGAACTCACCAAAAGTTCAAAGTCTTTATGCTCAATCTAGCCACGAGGAAGAGGATAAGTTACCTCGCCTGTCCTTACATGATTATAAACATGTAGGCAAAATGCGATTAGTAATTTGGAATGTACTAAGTGTGCAAGTATACAATGCAATAAGTAAATATAGTAACAAAGAATACGTACTAGATATGCCCAATTTTGAAACTTTAACAATATAATCAGTTTCAAAATAAAGTGTAAAATAATGTTATGGTAATGCAAAGAAAGCACATAAGTAAATAGGTGTAGGAATAAGACCGTAATCGACAAAACCATATGAGCTATAATATGGAATATCGATGTTATACTCTACACCAACTAAAGAGTGAGCCTACTTGCCAAGGTAAACTCCTGAAATGGAAATACTAGATGGATCCACTAGTCGGAAGGCCTGAAAAGGAATAATCAAAATATCCTATGGTGTCACATAGTTATGAGATTAGAAATTTTGTATAAGACTCCTTAGGTCGAGCCCCACTCCTAACTCATTCGTGCTAAGTCAAAATCCCATAGAGACGGACAATGCATAATCCAAATAATCAAAAGTCAACTTAATTTGAAAGGTCTTAGCTTGTCAAAGCATATTCAACTTGTACGTAAGAATAGCTCCTTAACAAAGATTAGGAATGATTCAAAGTGGGTCTTGAGTCACCCAATATCAATTCAAACTTATAGTTCTTGTCCTTGTGCAAAATCATATATTCAAGTTCATGCCATAAAGGTCAATATCCAAAATTCATAAATCAACTTAGTTCATATTTAAAATTTTTGAAATAGCCTTAAAATCGTGTAATTGAATCATAAGCAAGCATGAAGTAATCAATTACGCAATATAGGATCAAAATCATATTAACCAATAAGAGAGTTCCAACTTTGAAAGTGTATATTAGGTTAAATCATGCAAATTCACAATGCTTGAATTCAATTATGTAAAACCTTGATAAATATTCCTAAATAATCATAAAAATGCATGAATAACCATAATCTAAGAAAATATAAATTAATATTCAATTACCTATAGGTAAAAGATTGAAAATTCATATTTCAAAATTTAGTTTTCGAAGAGGACTTCTTGGTTGAAAGGAAACCAAGAATCAAACCCACATATACTTTAAGGTCATGCAACTTGATGAAACTTGAGGAATCACTTTGGAAGTTTGGTTTTCAATGGAGGGGTCTTGGAAACCCTAGAAATTTGGATGAATATTGGGAGTGAAAACTTAGGAGATTTAAGAGGAGTTTGGGGGTGTTTGAGAGAGGAATAGGGCTAAAAATATGAGAATTAGATTTAGAAAGATGTATTTGGGATAAATAGGTCAAAACTCTTCCTTGGTAAAGTAAATAACAACATTAAAAGGTCAAAAACGATATTTTAATGTGTCCCGACGAAGAAATGGGTGGTCCAAGGGTCTCATCGCTAAACAATTCAACGTACCACCGAATGGGACCTTCATACTGCCCTTCTTAAATAGTTTTAAGACTTTTTGGAGTGATTCACCGACCAATTCTGCGGATTGTCGAATGCATTCGACGGTCAAATTTATTGTCGCCTATTTCGATAGCCCAGACAGGCTTGAGTAAAGCAGTCAAAAGATTTTACTCCAAAATCAAAATAAGGTGAAATCAGATACGTTGAAAAGATCATTCAAAGACCTACATTTTGGTAGGTAGTGAGTCACCTAATTCATTATGTTCTAAGATATATGCCCATTTAAATTTGACCCTTATATGAATTCACACTGAAACTTATTTCATTGGAATCCTTTGATCTTGACTCGATGTAAGAGATGCCTCATGACTACAAACCAAATGTAATCAACTTTGAATACCCAGAAATTTATCCCACTACATTATAAGTCATCAATTTGAACCTATAGCATACGAGGAACGACTTAGGTCCTAGCTTAAGATCTAGGGTGTTACAGCTGTGATGTAGTTCAAAAAGAATGGCAAGCTTAGCCCTTGATTTATTGGCCCATTTGAGATTTTAGAGAGAATTTGAGAGGCTTCCTATAGATTGGCCTTACCACCTAACTTATTATATATGCATCTTGTGTTTCATGCCTCCATGCTCTGAAAGTATGTGTTGGATGAGTCTCATGTACTTTCACCTGATTCAGTAGTATTGGATCTAGAATTTTCATTTGAGGAGGAGCCTATAGATATTTTTGATAGACAAGTTTGAAAGGTTAGAAACAAAAAGATTGCTTCAGTGAAGATGTAATGGAAGCACCGTCCAGTTGAAGAGGCAACTTAGGAGACAGAGTCTGATATGCATGCTAAATATCCTCATCTCTTCAAAGCTTCAGGTACTTTCTTTTATCTTATGTTCGAGGACGAACATGATTTTTAGTAATGGATTGTGTAATAACCCATTAGGTCATTTTGATAATTAGTCCTGTTGTTTTCCTAAAATATCCTCCTCATAAATTTTAACTAGGTATTTCAGATACTCAATAACTATGATTATTTAAATTACGGGTAAACTTAGATAAGTAATCTAATGAAGGAGTCAAATTATATTGTTTATTATCCTATACACCATGGTTCATATATTAAAATAAAGTTAGTAGCAACATCAAAAAGGGGTTTTTAGATCCCTGATGCCTCATTTTGAATATTTTCCCCATTTTCAAACTTTGAGACCTCAACTTGGATGATTTTTAATTAATTTGTCAAAGAGTTTTTATTGAAAAAGAACAATGAGGATGATTGATGATTATTGAATAAATGATACATGTGAATATCTTGCACATTCTTATACTTGTGAATGAAAAGCCGAAAGGAATGGTTTTGGCCAGAAGAAAATGAGATTGATTTGAGATGATTATTGAATATATGAAAAGTGTTGATTATTTGCACAATCTCATACCTACATGATATGTACTTATGTGATGCATTCAAAAGTCGAAGGAAAATGGTTTCAGCTAGAAAAGAAAAAAAATAAAAAGTCGAAAGAAATGGTTTTGACTAGAAAAGAAAAGAAATGAAAATCCAAAGAGAATTATTCTGACTAGGTATGAAATAAATGTCGAACAAAAATAGGTTTGGTGGGTACATGGTCCACGTGTGGCCCTCATAGATTCTGGTCTAATTATATCAACAGATGTATATCGTAGGATAGATATGTATCATGATTACTTGACATTTGCATCATATTGCTTGTATTTTATAGCATTTCATATTATTCCTTACTTGAAAGTTGATGTGTGTATTATGTGTGATGTATTGAATAACTCGAATCTTCTATATTATGGAGGTTGAACTATTAAGTGTTGTGACATGTATTGAATGACTCGAACCTTGTACATTATTAAGATTGAACAATTGAAAAGTTATGACATATGATGAAGGCTTGAGCCTTGTATATTGTGAAGATTGGACTATTGAGATAATATGATATGAGATTGTAATTGTTTATATTATCTATGATGTGTATGTTGGCCTTTCCTATTGCAGGTTATGTAATCCGAATGTATATGGTTGGGATGGGATGAGGGCTTAGTTCTTTATTCTTGACTTGTGATTAGGTCCTCTTATTAGGTACTTTGGTACTCACCCTTATTTTTCTATACATGTGTGTAGGTTGTGAACCTAGATCCTGCTAACGTTTCTCTTACTATTTGGATTGAAGTATTAAAAGTTGAGAGGTTGTTGTTTGTTGCTCCAGCATACTTTCAAGATTGTCAGTTATCTCTTAGTAGTTTTGTTCTATCTGAGATATGAAGACTATTGAGACTTGTATTATTTCTTTCTTGTTTTGATGAATAGAGGCTTGTACCTTGTGAAAACTAGTTCTGGGATTATTTTAGTTGGATTAATACCCTGTATGCATTATAATCGTGTTATTCATGATGTTATATTGAATTTGTTTCCGCATTATCTTGTGTTATGTTGTTGTGACCTTTTTAGGCTAACTTGCCTTAATGGGTAAAGGCAAGTGCCATCATACCCAATTTCGGATTGTGACAATTTGGTATCAGAGCCCCAGGTTCATAGCTCTCACATGTGTACATGCCCAATCAAATAGAGTCTCAAGGATCGGCATAGATACGTTTGTTGCTTATCTTTGAGAGGCTATGAAAAATGTTAAGTAAATTCTATTTTACTTCTTTCAATTTAGTCATATGTGGATTCTTGAGTTAGTGTTAAGTGTCGCATGTTCTTTTGACAGATGATTAGGACTAGAGAATCAGCTTCTTCTAAGGGAGAGGCAGCCCCTAAGACTATTACTGAGGCCCCAATTAGGGGTACAGCTATGGGTAGAATTGGAGTTCGAGGTAGGGGTTGGGGTCGTGAAGCAGCACTAGCTCGAGATTATGAGAGAGGTATCTCTCCCGAGCTAGAGCTTGAGATTAGAGGAGATTAAATTCCTCCTGAGTATGTAGTTGCGCCTCTATTAAAGAATACTTTGTTGAGGGTGTGGGATGTACTCCAAGACATAGCATAGACTAGTAGCTCCACAGGTACCCTGGGAGGTTCACAAACTCAGTTAGATGGACAAACTCCTATTCAGGGTCCCACTATTCATGCTCAGGTGGGCCAGCCACCACTAGTTCCTACACCGACACAGATCGCTCCTAATTCAGTACTTACGGTTGATGATCAGTAAAGCTATAAGTAGTTTTAGAAGATGAAACCACCCTAGTTTTAGGGTGGTAAGGGTGGGGATACTTATGAGTTCTTAACTTTATGCCATGAGATGTTGGAGGCCATTGGCCTAGTTGATCCTCAGGGTGTTAGATTTGTTACTCTTTGGCTCAGAGGCACTGCTAGAGAGTGGTGGAGGATATATATAAGGTTTAGGCTAGCTAGATCCCCTCTAGTAGAGTAAGGTATATTATCATAGGTACTTTAGGATTGATTTATTCCTTGGAGAGTTTGGGAAGAGATCTAGACAAGATTTGAGAGTTTGACTTGGGGAGGTATGACCATTGCTGAGTATGAGGCTCAGTTTTATCAGTTATCATGTCATGCCATATCTTTGATTCTCACTGAGGCAAAGAGAGTCCATAAATTTGTGAAAGGTTTGGTTTTCTCCATTAGATCCTATGTATTCTGGTCAGCTCATGAGGGAATGTCCTTCCAAACTATTGTGAGTACCAACCTCCAAGCAGGCAGAGTTGATGGTTCGAGAGGAATTTGGGGGTCCCAAGAGGGCCCAAGCTTCTGCTCATTATTCTAGTATTTTTTCAGGAGGTAGAAGATTGCATCGGGGAGGTGGTACATCATAGTATCGAGGTCTAGTGCATGTTTCATTGCCAACTATAGAGAGTGGTCCTAGTTCATCTAGTAGTTAGATATCTACAAGTTGGGGTGGCTACAATATTCCTCCTAGTTCTTCCCATTATTAGCCCACTCTGAGGTCTTGTTATGATTGTGGAGATCCTAGCCACATGATCAGAAAGTGTCCTTTTCAAACTCATTTTATGCCTCACCATATCTATTTTGCAGCACCTCTAGCTAGAGGTCCAGCACCACCAGTCAAGAGATGTAATAGAGCTAGTCAGGTAGAGGTAGTTGTGTTTTCTGGTAGGGGTGTTGGTAATATAGTGGTTCAGTAGGTGGTAGGGGCATGGGTTAGTCTGATGGAGGTCGTGGCGCTCATTGTTATGCTTTTTTTGGGTAGACCCAAGGCAGAGGCCTTAGATGCAGTTATTACAAGTATTGCCTCAGTTTTTCGTCGGCTTGCATCTGTGTTATTTGATCCTGGCTCTATTTATTCATATGTGTCCACATACTTCTCTGCTCGTTTTGACTGGTTATGTGACCATATGCTTGTTCTTGTACATCTTTCTACCCTGGTAGGAGAGCCTTTTATGGTGGATCGGATGTACCTATCTTATCTTGTGTCTTTGGTGGGTTATGATATATGCGTGGACATGATTATTCTTAGTATGGTAGATTTTGATGTTATTTTGGGTATGGGTTGGCTATCTCTGTATCATGTTATTCTTGATTGTTTTGCCAAGACGATTACTTTGTTGTGCCTGGTAGACTGAGAGTTGAGTGGAAAGATTCATGTGGTTATTATCCTAGTAAGGTTATTTCTTATATTAGGTCTCAAATATTGATTGATAGGAGTTGTTTATCCTACTTGGCCTTTATTCACGAAACTTGTGCGGATTCGCCTTCTATGGAGTCAATTGTTGTTGGTCGTGAGTTTATAGATGTGTTTCTTACCGATCTCCTGGGGTCTCTCCTGACAAAGACATTGATTTCGCCATTGATAATGAGTGGGGCACTAAGACTATTTCTATCCCCCCTATTATATGGCTCTTGCTAAGTTAAAGGAGCAAAAGGATCAGTTTCAAGACTTGTTGAATAAGGGGTTTGATACACCCAAATTTACTCTCCAAAAGGAATAGTAATGTAGTTGTTGATCAAATATAGAACTCAACAAGAGTTGAAGTCGATCCCACAGGGAATGCCTGATAATATATCTATTAGCACCTGTTTTCATATGTAATATCTACTTCCCAGAAACAAAAGTGCATAAAGTAAATGGGGGGTTTTGGAAATGTTGATATGCAACTACAAGTAAAATACTAGAGAGCCTTGCTAACTGCTGGATTTCAAGCAATTAATTATAAGTTGGGGGTGTGTTCCCCATGACATCCAACTCAATAGCCAAATTGAATTAACAGATTTATTTATGACTATGCATACAAGATCAAGTTAACTAGCACCTAATTCACCTTCCGATCCTTCTTAGATGCATTTCATTCTTCACCTTCCGGTCTTAGAATGTGCAATCCTAACCCTTGCTATGGATCCCAGAATACTATCACCTTCCAGTCTCAAGAACTTAGACTAGGTTAATAACCTTGAATCTCTGTTGTAAAGTACTTTTCCTAATCAATACCCCCTCTCAATAAAGAAATGAATACAGGCTTAACCTTAATGCGTTACTGCCCTTGAACAAAAGGGCTCACCATAAGCAATAGCTTCAAGGATGTCACTCGTCACCCAACGGTAGATAGAGGTCGTCACCGGTCCCTACATAATTAGAACATGTAGACAAAGAGTATGGGTTAGCACAATAAAGTACTAAGTATATGGGCATGCAATGCATATGACATAATAATATGACCAAACAAGATGACAAGGGAACAAGTGATACGAATGGAATGCACATAGCAAAAGGATAAGTATATCATAACAATATGACATGCCATGATGCATGAAATACAACCTAGATATCATATTATAGCGAGGATGTGACCTTAACCGACAACAGGGGGAATCCGAGCGAGCTACTACTTGGATTCAGACTACTTTCCACGTAGATCCCTAGTCACCCTTCAACAAGGGGAAACATAACAAGTCATCCCAACTAGGGAGAAGTCCCATGTTGGCACATGGTTTGACGTAAAGGAGTATGGGCCCTTGGAGCTAGTCCACCCCGATTCCAATCCCTCAGTGCTAAGTCTTATCCAACGGGAATACATATATACATGTAAGCCTTTTGAAACGGAGGGTTTATATTCTTTTCAAAACCATGCATCATTAAGCAAACCATATCATTATCAAATCCATATCCATACTTAGGCTTAAAGCCAACAAGAATTTCCAAAACCATTTTCATATCAATGTAATAAGAGTAGCTTATCTACATAGCTTATCATATCAAGCCTTCATAACATATCAAAATGGTTCAAGCACCCATAATGCTTACAAAACCATAACAAGAGACTATGTGATCACAACCCTTAACATATCATATCATAACAAGAGGGTCATGCCCTTAACAAGAATTTCATCATAACCATACATCAATGCATATGCCATGAATGAGGAATCAAGTGCATGGGTAATGGAGGCTCAAACTTTAAACCTCAATTCAATAGATAATTCAACATAATTCTTGAGAAATTCCCAATTTAAAGCATAATGCAATTTACCCATGCATATTAAATCATCAAGGGAACATGCACATTAGACCTTCAATAGTTTCAATGCCTTTCATGAATTTCAAACTTAAATCAATTTTAAATCACCTAATTTCTATAGCCCACAACTCAATTCAATTAAATACATCAAAATTTAAAGAACCCACAATTAAAGAAAAGCTTAAATTCATAATTTAAAGGTGAAGGTTCTTGGGTCTTCATGGATGAAAGGAATCCATGAATCAATCCCACATACCTTGAAATAGTCAGAAAAATTGGATGAAGTTTGCAAGGAGGATGATCTCCCTCAAATTTCTTCAAGCTTTCATCAATGGAGGTCAACAGGATTGAGAGAATTTTGGTGAGGATTGAAGAGTGTTAGAATGGATGAAAGGAGATTAGGGTTTGATTTAAGGGTGTTAGGAGACCTTAGAAAGGCTAAAAGGAGCATAGGATTAAACTAAATTATGAATTAACCATTAATGAAATGGATAGGATTACAGAAAATAGGGCCTCACAGAAGATGCCAGGTGTCGTCCAGAGGCTCATGGACCGTGAACCTGTCTGTGAGACCTTACTTGGTCTCGGCTTCGGCTCGAACCCTCAGGGGACTTTCTGGACCAACTCACGAGGGGCCTCACGGACCATGTAGCTACATACGGACCGTGTACTAGTCCGTGGAGCATCACTTGGTCTGGAGTCCAGCCCCGAGCCTTGGCCAACTCTCTGGATCACTTCACGGAACCCCCTCACGCACCGTGAAGTCTCACACGGACCGTGAAATGGTCTGTGGAGTTCCACATGGTCCAGGGCTTGGTCCCACCTCCAAGGAAGCCCACTGGATCAACCCATGGGACACACCACAGACCGTGAACCACCAAACGGTCCGTGGTCCCTCACTTGACTCCATCCCAATCCATTTTCTAGCATACTTCCAAGTATGGGCAGTCTCACTGCAAAGGCCATAACTTTCACATCAAAACTCTGAACCAAGTGAAACCAGTTGCGTTGCAAAGATAACTCATTGATATTTGATTTAATATATAATAGCCCACACAGTTCATCTCGTACCAAAAGATATGACTACTCAAATTCAATACTGCCTAAATGATCTTACAACCTTACACCAAAATAATCCCTTTGAATCCGGCCACTTAAATACAACCCATGACTACCAAAATTCAACAATGACGAATCCAACACTAACCTTGACCAACCATTACAAAGTTCAAAAAATTTTGGGTCGTTACAACATCTCCCCCTTGGGAACATTTGTCCTCGAATGGGCTAAAACCACGACTTAAGAACATCAAGCAAACAAGAGACACTTTTAACCACAACTTATAATGGATCATGCATCATTTCAAAAGTTATTCAAAACTCATGTCAAAATATCATTTAAATCATTTTTGTGCCCATGTATGCATGCAATGTCATGACACTCAAGAAGCAAAGAATTAGGACTATAAAAGGGATAGAACCTAGTACCTTAGGCTTGAGTAGATTGGAAAAGATAGGGATATCGTTCCATCATGTCCAACTCCGCTTCCCACGCTGCACTCTCCACGTCTTGGTTCCTCCAAATCATCTTGACTGAAGTTACCTCCTTGTTGCGAAGCCGCTTTACTTGCCAATCCAAAATCTCAATCGGCACCTCTTCATAGGTTAAATTCTCCTCAACCGTCACGCCCTCCAAAGGTGTAATTACCTTAGGATCACCAACCAACTTCCTCAACATAGACACATGGAACACCGGATGAATGGAGCTCATGTCCAAAGGAAAATCCCACCTATAAGCCACCTTGCCAATCCGCTCTACAATCTCATAAGGTTCGATGTACCAGGGGCTCAACTTGCCCTTTTTACCAAAATGCATGATGCCTTTCATGGGGGACACTTTCACATACACCCAATCACCAACATGAAATTCGAAATCCCTCTTCCTAGCATCCGAATAAGACTTTTGGCAACTTTGGGTCGTCTTCAATCTCTCCCTAATCAACTTCACCTTTTCAATGGCTTCACAACCAAATCCGTGCCTAGCAAGGTTGCCTCACCTATTTCGAACCAATCAACTGAAGATCTACATCTCCTACCATAAAAAGCTTCAAATGGAGCCTTATCAATGCTAGCATGGAAGCTATTGTTGTAGGAAAACTCAATGAGAGGTAGATGTTCATCCCAATTTTCTTTGAATTCCAACACACAAGCCCTCAACATGTCCTCCAAGGTTTGAATCGTCCTTTCGTCTTGTCCATCGGTTTGAGGATAAAATGCAGTGTACCAAGTCTCTTTTGGAAAGACTTCTAAAAATGAGAAGTAAATTGAGTACCACGATCCGATATAATAGATCTCGATATACCATGTAATCTCACCAACTCCCAAATATACACCTTGGCATACTCTTCGGCACTATAAGTAGTCTTAACCTGTAAGAAATGAGCCGACTTGGTCATCCTATCAACCACAACCCATATAGAACCAAAGTGTCTCCGAATATGGGGTAACCCAACCACAAAATCTATGTTCACATCTTCCCACTTCCAAGTGGAAATTTCAATATCTTGGGTCAAGCCACCAGGCCTTTGATGTTTCACTTTCACTTGTTGGAAATTAGGACATTTTGACATGAACTTGGCTATGTTCTTCTTCATTCCGTGCCACCAATACAATTCTCTCAAATCTCGGTGCATTTTGGTAGATCCCGGATGAATAGAATATTGAGAATTATGAGCCTCTTTCATGATAATCTCCTTTAAGCAATCAACATCCGAAACACACAAACGGCCTTGGTACTGCAATACACCATCTCTCCTTTGGGAGAAAACCTCAATCTTTCCTTCGAAAACCAATTTCTTTAATTCAACTAAGGAGGGATCTAAGCCTTGTTTCGCCTTAACATCAACCACTATTGATGAATCGGATCTGCCTTGAAAAACATTCCACCATTGTCGGATTCGTCCAACCTTACACTCAACCTAGCCAAACAGTGCACATCCTTCACTATCTCATTTTTCCCTTCATCCATATGTATCATGTTTCCCATAGAGAGCCTACTAAGAGCATCCGCCATAACATTAGCCTTACCGAGATGATAAAGAACACTCATATCATAATCTTTGAGAAGTTCCAACCATCTTCTTTACCTTAAATTAAGGTCTCTTTGGGTAAACACATATTGCAAACTCTTGTGATCGGTGAAGACATCTACATGAACCCCATATAAATAGTGTCGCCAAATTTTCAAAGCAAACACCACTGCCGCCAACTCAATATCATGGGTGTGATAATTTTGTTCTTGCACTTTCAATTACCAGGATGCATAAGCTATCACCTTACAATATTGCATAAGCACACAACCCAAACCAATACGCGATGTATCACAATATACCACAAACCCATCTAACCAATTTGGCAAAGTCAAAATTGGAGCCGATGTAAGTCGATCCTTCAAAGTTTGGAAAATTTTCTCACATTCATTCGACCACACAAACTTGGCCTTATTTTGAGTCAACTTAGTCAATGGAGACGCTATATAGGAAAACCCTTCAACAAACCTTCTATAATAACTGGCTAAACCAAGGAAACTTCGAATATCTGAAGGAGTCAACGGTTTAGGCCAATTCTTCACCGCTTCGGTTTTCTTAGGGTCAACCTTGATGCTATCACCGGACACCACATGACCATGGAAAATGACCTCTCCCAACCAAAACTCACATTTGCTAAACTTGGCATACAATTGCTTCTCTCTCAAAGTTTGAAGAACCAACATCATGTGATCCATATGCTCCCGCTCACTTTGGGAGTAAATCAAGATGTCATCAATGAAGACCACCACAAAATTATCAAGAAATGGTTTGAACACCTGATTCATAAGATCCATAAACATCACTGGAGCATTAGTCAATCCAAATGACATCACCACAAACTCAAAGTGACCAAACCGAGTACGAAAGGCCATCTTGGGAATGTCACACTCCCTCACCTTCAACTGGTGATAACCCGAACGAAGGTCTATTTTAAAGAAATGAGTAGCTCCTTGAAGTTGGTCGAACAAATCATAAATTCTAGGCAACGGGTACCTATTCTTAATGGTCACCTTGTTCAATTTCCGATAATCAATACACATTCGGAGCGACCCAATTTCTTCCTCACAAACTACACGGGAGAACCCCAAGGTGAGATACTCAGCCGAATATAACCCTTGTCTAAAAAATCTTTCAACTGATCTTTCAATTCCTTCAACTCCGCGGGGTCCATACGATAAGAAGGGATAGAAATAGGTTGAGTATCCAGAAGGAGATCTATACTGAAGTCCACTTCTCTGTTGAGAGGGATACCGGGCAAGTCCTCGAGAAACTCATTAACCACCAGAACTGATTCAAGCTTAGGTGACTCACCCTCCACATCTATAACCCTCACAATGTGATAAATGCACCCCTTACAAATCATCTTCCGGGCTTTGAGGTAGGAAATAAACTGACCCATAACCACAGAATCACTACGCTTCCACTCCAACACAGGTTCATTAGGAACTTGAAATTTAACTTGCCTAGTCCTACAATCAACCGAGGCATACGATG